>OMLC01104045.1:2521-25124 GCA_900302585.1 Regalecus glesne | reverse complement strand
CAATGGTTTACAGTATTTTCTAAAGGTAGCAGAGAGAGGGTCTTACATTCATATCACACTCAATGATTGATACTGCTTTATCTGGTTTGGTCTCCATCACTCGCAATTCATAGATCTGGAACATATATATGGTCAGGCTTTAACAGACACGCCAAAGCAGTTATAAAAACGGAATTCTTCTTGGGATAGACATTATTACCTTTTCATTGTAGTTTATAGCGATGACGTCTCCTGTCGTCAAGCAAGCAAAGTTTCTCAAAGCATTTTCCAACCTGTGAAACGGAGAAAAATATTTGAAATGCACATTTTTCTGCAAAGAATCAAATTATTTCTGGCTAATGTATTGATGCATACTCAATAATCCAGGTAAGGGAATCAATGATTCCCTTATTCTGGCAAATGTCTCATACACTGCTTTTGGGTTTGTAATGTCAAGGAAGTCTGGGCTCTGTGGTTGAAATTTGGAGTACGTGGCGACCATAAGGTTGACACTTTCTACTTGGACTAAACCACCTTCTTCCAGTAAGAGATTCTGCATCATCTAATGGGGAAGAAAATAAAACGTCAATACAAGTTATGGCATCGTCTGGCAGAGTACATTTAAGATTGACTTCGCAAGAGAAGAGCTTATTCGGCAGTGATTAATCCTTATCTTCGAGGTTATCGATAGTAATTGTTGAGTTTAAGTGCATTTGACTTGCAAAGAAGATGGAAAGATGAAGCATTAACTTAACTTCATGTCAGTTAAAACCAGTGATATTCTAGATGAGTATTCATTGATCAGTCCTCAGTATTCATTATAGTAAAGTCACAGCAGTTACACCTACAATCTGCACTCTTGGCTCTGAGGTATCTGTAATACTAATGTGTGGCGTCGTACGGTCTCTTTGCCATTTCAATCCCCCATCACTCCATGAGGTGCCAGTACGGTAATGCAGATATTACATGATATACACGACATGCATTCTCTAGTGTATCATTATGACTATTTAGAGCTCCATAATGTCCGTCAGTGAAAAGGAAGCGTATCTGCGTACTGCTGACTCTTTTGAGTGGCTTTGGCTAAAAGTGGCAGTATTTTACCCAGTGTGGAAGGTAGCAAATCCCTTCATCTGCGACAAACTCCAGAACACCACAATGTGTCATCCTGTCCGAGTTCTTGTTGGTTAACTTGAACAACATTGGGTATGTAATGTTAAGTCTGCCTGTACAGGGTAAGAATAGGATGAATGACAATCTTGGAGCATGTTTTAAGCCATTTTTAATATGTAAAGGTGATTTTTAAAGATGCACTTACTGAGCTGGTCAAGGGCAGAGGGTGGCATTATTACTGAAAGAAACAAATGTATAATTCACAATAAGAATCTGACGATGTCATTTCAACTCTAAAGCCTTCCAGCGACATGGAGATGCGAGTTCTGTTAGTTACGGACATGTGATGAGACGTAACTAGATCTACTCACAGCTCAACCGGGTTGTGAGAAGGGTTTAAAGCCGACCTATTATAAAATGATTTACGTAGTGTATCAGATTAACGCAGAAATACTTACTTTTCCCTCCTTTCTCCACATCCGAGCGGTCATTTGGACCCGCCAGCATGGACACGGAATAGCAGCGGTACTGAGTTGAGAAGCGGTTCTGGAAAGCCCGTGACACCGGGTGGTCAAATACGTGAAAAGAAAACTGGAAAGAAAAGAGGGATAGTGGAACATACCATGTCGTGGATTGTACATATCTCGTATAATAGGCCTTGTCTGTTCGATAGCGTCGTGTTCTATGTTTTAATGCATGCTCATCGTGTTCTATCGGACGGGAGCAATGATTAGCCAAGCAGCAACATTTACACTCGAATCATGACGGTGTACGTTCCTGTTCCCTGGGATCAGCTTGTTAATTTGAGTATTTTACAATGGTCACTCACCATGTTGACAGCTGGCGATTCTTCAATAGATTCTAAAGAACTGGGCCTGTTTCGCCCAGCATGTAGAAAAACAAACTGTGGAAATCCAATGTTGTCTTCCGTTTCACCCGGAAACGTTGACATGGAGAAAAGGAAGTGACGACTTCGAGGGGTAAACAAATCGGTGACCCCCTTATTTGACTCGTCTTGTACATCAGTACTCTTCTAAAGGCCAAATCCGTGATCACATTTACACATATTCCCACATAAATCCAAGACTTAAATGTATAAATTGGAGTGAAGAGACCTATCAGTTAAGGAGTGGCAATAGGTCCCAGCCCCGTTTGCCCTACTCTGGGAGTGAGTCTACTCTTTTGTTTACGTGAGAGTTTAGTTTGTCTTTAGAAATTGTTTAATTTGGTGATAGAATAAATCAAAACTAATAGTGGAAATACATTAGCCCGCATCTGTGACTGCAAAACATCCCTGTTAAATGAAAAGATTTCATGATGTATGCTCAATAATCCAGTTAAGGACATCACAACAAAGGTGACACATTTCATCACAAATCATCTCCCGTCTAAACTACAGGCATCCCCACCCTGTAGCCACTGGCCTGTGATGGTCCATCTAGAGGTCGATTCTTACCTGGATTATTGAGAAGGAAAAGACTGTATTATACTCAGTAAAGGATTTTGTTCTGTATACACAAATCCATTGCACATCTGTCCGTCTCGGGAGGGAGAGCTCTCCTCTGTTGCTCTCTATTTTTTCTTCCAGTTAGTTTTTTAGGGGAGTTGTTATTTATCACATGCAACTGTCTAAGGACAGGATGTTGTGTTTTTGTAAAGCTCACTGAAGAAAATTTATGACTGGTGATAATGGGATATATAAATAAAAAACTTGACTTTTTAAAAATGCTGAGACAGTTGATCGGTTTCAATCAATACAGACCATTTGGCTACCTACCCCTGCTGTCATTACCTAGTTATTATGCTTAGAGTTAAATTATAACAAATAATACCACAAAAGGCTCAACCTTTGAATACCTACTTATTACTTTTCAGATGACCATGCATAATCCTGTTATCCATTTTATCAAATCAGTTAAAAACAACATGAACAAGCAAACATCCATCTCAATTAAAAACCACACTTTAATGAGTCTTATGAAGACCAAATGAGACATGCCTGACACCAACAGTCATAGCCACAAGATAAAAAGTCATGATGAGGGAGCTAGTGCGACTAGTCATTGATAGAAAAACACAGTTATCAGAAATGTAAATTATGAGGAGAAAATTGACACCCTATGGCAGTAGCTACACTCATAATGAGCAAGCACTTCTGACGTTGGCGAACAGTCTGCACTGAATCATAGTGCTGCATTGTTAGGTTCATCAGGTCATAGGTCCAACGGATGGATCAATCTCCTGCTTCTTCCTTTAATGTCCGTTGAAGAATGCAAAGCTGTGGTCACTTCATTCATATAGGAGGCCAAGATTTGGCCACCTCTTGGTACAAGGCTTCAGGTAGCCACTGACAGTATGCAGACAGGAGGACTAAATGGAGAGAGAGAAAAGGAATACATTTAATAAGATGACATTAAGTCTCACAAAAAAGACCAAACACCTTGCCAAAAACATTACATCCTCACATTTTTCTTTGTTCTTCCACACTGTGAGAATGGCATCTCTAGAGTCAATCTTTTCTGACACCAGTGCTCTCAGTAGAACCTCTGTCCTGGGCTGTAGTCTACAACAGCAAAGCAACAACAGTTATAAAATACTCCTGATTCAAAGCAGGTTTATTCATTGAGCTATGTATTGGATATAATACTTGAAACTGCAGGATTTGAGACCAACAGCTTACTTTGCCCATGTCTTTAGCATGATGGAGGGACTTGATAGAAGATGGGAACTGTATTTCTTCAGTTTAGGGCATACCTAGAAAATGAACAAAACAGAATATAATGTGGTTAACAAGAGTTTAAAGCTGCAAGGAGACTGTGGAAATCACATTTCATGACTGTACCTGTCCTTCAAGCAGGAACTTTGCAAAATACTTATATCGATCTAGCCCATCTGGATATTCCATCTCCACTGCAGGAAGCTGCCAACTGACTCGAACTAGAGGAGGGAAAGACAAGGAGAAAGGGTTTGAGAGAGAGTGAGAGAGAGGAGAAACAGAAGAGAGAGAGAGAGAGAGAGAGAGAGAGAGAGAGAGAGAGAGAGAGAAGGAAAACATTTTCTAATTATTATACAAAGGTAAGCAAATCAAAGCAAGAAAAGCTACCTGGAAGGTGATACTTACAAAAGGTGCTTAAACATTGACATTTAATTGTGCCCGTGGAGGCACAGAACCATGGTGGTGGGGTCTCCTGGGGAGAACTGAAATGGCAGTACTGGGGCAGGAGCTCGGGGATCCATTCTGCTTCTACTGCTGACACACCTAAGACAGACAGAAACAATGTCAGAATTTGTCCTAATGGCACTTATGACTTAATGAAGAGGGCAGCAACTATATGGTTTTAAAACATTCAAGCTTATTTTGTCCTGTTATGAAGAAAATGAGCTAGGGAGCAGATAAAATGGTTAAATGCTCAAAAAATCAAATCTCTATATGTTTAATAACGAAAATAAAAATCTGTAATATAAAGTCTCCCAACATAGATTGCTACTTGAAATTACAATACACAAAATACAAAAAACACTTGTGCAACACAAAAATGATGTAAGACTTAAAGTCAACTTTGATAAAGCACACGAAAAAAAATATCCTACTCATTTGGGGTGCCTTATGATTTAATGTGTACACTCAGCAATCTTACTACACTGGGATAGTGGAGTTCCATCTTTTAAATAGCCTCTGAAATATCTGCAAGCACTTCAAAGCAGATAGCTTTTAATTCTCTCTCACGCCACTCAAGTCTTGCAAAGATTTCCAATCCCTGTGTATTCCACATGACCATGAAGGCTGTTTTCCACAAGCTCATTTACCTTTCATGTACATCTTGGTAGTCTCCATGATCTCCTGGTAAACTACAAACTCGGGTAGTTTTTTGAACAGTGCTGAGGAGGGGTGAATAAAAACTGGGTCATCCAGGAGAGGTGTCTGTAAAGGATGACAAAAGAATTCAAGGAGTTGGCAGAGAACTGCAATTCTTCTCCATGATCACATGAAAGTGGTGCTCAGTATAACTTGCCTTGTATCCATTTCTCCATTTTGAGTCCAAGACATCCTCTGCATGGACACGCCGTGCCAGATGATCCCCCAGTCCAGCTAGTACTATTTGCCGCAAGCAAACCACCTGGTTCTCTGTTGGCGGAGTCATCTTGGGATCCACAAATACGCCCACCTCTGGACACACTGCATTGACTGGGGAGACAGAATATGAATGCCGGTGTGTTTCACAGTGTGTTTCTGCTGTATTCCACAAATCATCCGTTGTGTGTGGATGTATTTACCTGCATTGGTAAGTTGTCCTCTTAGCCGCCTGATCTCCACCATAGCTTTATACCGGAGGCCATTCTCCTCACAAAATGCTGGTGTACAGCCTGCGTATTCACATGCCCCGACAGCACCTGACAGTCATGTGTGACCGTACAGCAACGTAAAAAAACATCCACGTTACAAATACATTTTAATCTGAGAATTTAAATAAGAGGCATGATAGTGCAACAGTTGTTTGTCTATATTACAGGGCTATTAAACATCTCCATAATTAAAACAGCCTTACCCAGCATAATCATGAGGTCCCCCAGCAAAAGTGAAGGCCCCTGCCCTGCCCACAGTCTCCTCATTTGGCCCAGGCGTGCTTTACGCTGGGCCAGTTTGGAACTCTCATCCTCACTACCTGCTGGTCTGAGAAAAGAGATAAAACATTCAGAAACAACAGAAACTTAAATATGAAATTTCATACGTAGAATTGTTTTATTGTAACACAACCACGGCTGGTGGAACTTGTTCTCTTCTGTTGACCCATCCTAGTGTACAGGAACAGTGAGCCCAACGGCAGCGCGGTGCTCAGGGGTCAGTTGGGGTTCAGTGTCGTGCTCAAAGATACCTCAACACATTTTCTGAAGACCGCCTTACCTCCTAAGCTATGGCAAACTGCACACATGTCCCCCACCTGTCGAGGTCTTCGAAGATCTCCCGAACAGTCATGGCTGCCACTACAGCAATGACGTAGGCCAGGCAATCCTGCTGTTTTCCTAATGCTAGCATCTTAGCATAGCGAGGTGTCACCGGGAATGAAGCCATCGCCCTTCCCAGCGGGGTGATGGGACAGCTCAACTTTGCCTGCTCCATATCTTTTACCCTTGAGGAGGAATGGTTGAGAGCTTGGTCAGATAAATAAACAGGCAGCCAACAAATACAGTCAACCAAGGCTTTTGAGTTGGACATAAGAAGACTGAGAAGAAAGATGGGGTGGGTCAGAGGTGGGTGGAGCCAGAGAAAGAGAAAGTAAGAGATAATAACAGAGAGAAAGACAGGTGGCTACCTTCCAGTACGAGGTGGTTCTTTCAGAGCTCCCAGTGACACCAGTAGCTGCTCGGCTGCAACAAGTGCTTCAGCAGACGGAGCAGTGGGGAAAGGGAAATTCACCACCTGAGGACGCCCAGAGATATTGATCAATTTCTATGAAAACTCTCCTTTCTTCTTTCAGTAACACTTATGGTCCGTGTCCGTTCTCACTGACCCTGTCTATGTTGAGATCCTTCATCTGTAGAACCAGGTCTTCCACAGGCCTGCGGGTCATCTCCGCTTCTGAGAACAGGCTGAACTCTGCGAACACTGCAGATGAAAACAACCTGCAGAAACATCCCAGACGCTAGTCAAACACCTGCAGCTCAAACAAAGGTCCAACTTTTCTTAAAACGAGAGGATTCTTGTTCTTCTCTGAGGATGGGTCATGTGTACTGGACAGGAGGCTGGGTATTGACGGGAGATATGAGACAGAGATTCCACAAAGGCCTTCAGATAGATTTGGTCTCAGCATTTGAGTTGGAGCCACTAGGATAGCCAGAAAGATGACGGAAAACTTGAAGTGAACATTATTCCCATAAAACACGAGTTAAGCCACATGTTCAAAAGTTCTGACCTGTAGCAGTGTCCTGGCTCTGTTCGTCCAGCTCTCCCTGCCCTCTGATTGGCTGAGGCCTGGGAAGTCCATGAGACCCTGAAGGAGGACACGCCAGTCACACGGTCATAGTAGCGTTTCTTAACCCGACCACAGTCGACCACATACTTGATCCCGGGGATGGTAAGAGACGTCTCCGCCACATTGGTGGCTACTACGCAGAGCCGAGTGCCAGGTGGAGACGGCCTGAACACCTGTACCATAGAAGGATGTAAATACAAACGTTAACACGAGCTCCCGTTCAGAAACTGTGACTTCTCCAAAGCACTGAGTGACATTGTGTTCAAATCTACACGTCGTTAAGTAAGTTAAGTGCATACTTCTGTTCACTTGTCAGTACAGGATTAGCGAGCCGTGTGCAGACCGTATGGTCACAGGGACACATTTTAGCACCACGTTAGCATTAAAGAGAGGCTTCATTTTCAATTCAGGATATTTTAAAACCTTACCAATGCTTGTTTCCAAAGTCTACAATTCCTTATTCTGCTATTACATTAGCCAAATATCTCTTCAGGTACTGCTCAAGTCAATTATGTCTTTACAAATAAATGTAAATGCAAGTTTTATGACAATTATCTTACTTTAGCCTGCTTCTCTGCAGCCAAGAGAGAGTACAGAGGAAGGACATAGAGCGGTATGGATGGGTCGGCCTTCTCTTCTGAAAAAACATGAAAAAATACAACAACAATCAAATTCACACACACACACACACACATCTGAGATGGGTTCCAATAGATTCAGACAACCTGGGGTCAGTCTTAACCTGCGGCTTCAGGATCATCTCCTAAATCAAGGTCCGAATCCTCATCCTCTCCTATCCCAGCCTGTCTGTCCTCATCTCCTTCATCCACTGGTAAGGCCGAATAGTTGTCCAGGTCAATGCGGGGCAGGGACTAGAAACAGAGAGCGTGCACACTTTTACTTAAGACAAGATGTTCCTTTATTAGTCCCACAGGGGGAACATTTGTAGTGTTACAGCAGCAAAGTGGAAAGAAAGAAGGCATTGAAATAAGAGCTTTATAAATAAGGGGAAATATTACAAAATATAAACATCATATACAGCATAGATAGTAAACAGACTCAGGAATTACATTTATACAGCAGCACAAAGGGAATATTTCTATTGCACAGTGGAATAATAATACATCTTATTGAAAATGTTGGTATGGAACTCATGTTATAGAAAAGACAAGATGTTCCTTTATTAGTCCCACAAGGAGAACTTCACAGTGTTATAGCACCAAGTGGAAAGCAGAACAGAGGCGAGTGTGTGTGTGTGTGTGTGTGTGTGTGTGTGTGTGTGTGTGTATAAGATATCTTCAAATATCTCCATGAACATCTGCAGAGTAAATATTTGCTGTTTCTCATTCAGCAGCAGACACTTGAAAAGTATGAAAAGAAGTGACAGTAGGTCTTACCACAGCTTTCTTCTGTTTGGCTTTCTTGAACGTTCTGATCTCCTCTGAGGGGTCTGCATCTTCATCTCCACCTTGAAAGACAGGCGTGCACGGTGTTCAGTTGAGTCTGAACTCAGGGCAAGTGACTGAGACCATTTTGGATGATTTGTGAACTCAACAGTGAATGTCTTACCCTTCCTGAAAGGAAAAGCTTTCCTGAGTCTTCTACACACATTATGGACCTCAGCCTGGCCAGTCAGAAACACCAGAATACCACCTTTGGACAATGAAATGAAATCTTCAGTTACACATCAATGAAACATGAATCCATATTTCTACCACTCATGTGTTTCAACAACGTGCACACATCCAAAATCAATTATCAAGGGAAAACAGAAAAATACAGTATGAAAGTGTGTCCGTGTATTATACATTATAATACATGTTTGGGTGTGTCTATCTCTGTGTGTGTACCTGGGGGCAGTATACGATGAATCTTGCAGGTCTTGTGGAAGACCTCTCCAGTATAGTCGTCCAGTGGGGTCCGTTTGTTGAAGTGGATGGTGACAGGGAATTGCCGGGCTTCAACTTTTATGACAGGTGGAGGTGACGGAAACAGTTTCCTATTGTCTGTGAAGTCTTCCACCCGCAGAGTGGCTGACATCACCAGGAGCTTCATAGGCATGTATTTCTATAAGGCAAATACAAAAGGACAGCAGCTTTACAACAGCAAAAAGACACCAAAACAGATTCCAGCTTTTTATTGTTCACTATTATGTTTGGACATACGAGGAAGTCGACTTGGTGAAATGCTCAACACGAGGAACACGGGACATAAACAATAAAGATCACCCTTGGAATAACAACAAGAGGCTGCGGGTAGCTAAGAGTATCTGGGCTGGTGAATCAGTAAAGGCCTTATGGGAATGAAAGACAAAGAGCTGAGGTTGTCAAGAGCACACATTTGGTACAGCAGGAAAATTCCAAAAGAATGAACGGATGAAATTCTAGAAAGAGTTCTGTGTGTAACTCACCTTGTTTCTGAGGGGGACTATGCGAGACAGCAGGCCTATGAGGATGTCGGTGTACACGCTCCTTTCATGTGCTTCATCTATGATGATGACACTGTAGTGTTGCAGCAGGAAATCCTATGGAACAAGATGGAGAACATGGTGGCATTATGTTACCAAGAGACTTGGACACCTCAAGTTGAGCCTTGGGGTAAAAGGGTTGTCTCATTTTCAGCAGCCATCATTGATGATGCACCTTGAGATCAGGGTTGGACCTGTGCCTCTGCATGACGACTGTCTAGGGTCAGTGAGACTGCAGCATTTGAGATAGGCCGAGACTTAAAATTAAACAAAGCAACGCCATCATGCTTAAGAAACCGTGCTCCGTGTTGAGCTGACTGTACATAGTTTGTGTGTCGGGACATATGGGTTCAGCACGGGTCTGTGGGGTCAAACAGGATTAACTAATGACCATGTGGCTGTATATTAAATGGACTGTACACAAGAGATATCTAATGGCTGATGTGTTATAACTACCACAGCATGTCTGGCATGAAAGACAAACAGTTTTCACTTTTGCATCAACCACTAATTTGAATTATTTTTCATAAAAAGTCTGTTCCAACTATCTGATTACTCATGGAATTCCAAATGTTAACAAATAACCTGAAGAGTCTCATGTTAGCAAACACGCTCTACAGATGCTATTCCTCTACACGGACACAGCAGGAGAAATGGGAGACATTTTGGAAATGACTTTCACTGTTCTACATAGAAGAGTAGGCTTGGTTTGAGACATGAGTATTTCCCCTTTGGACTTGTATGTTACTGTGAGAACCCTCATAACCATCCTATGCAAATAAAAGGTAATTTTTGTAAAGGTGACAAGATAAAACGTATCCTATTGTCATAACTGTTGTATGACTGTCTTTAGACTTTAGTGATGTTAGAAAGTGCCAAGAAAGCTCTTTGCTCCCTCATAAGTCATGAGAGGGGGAGGAGCCTCTTCCTCTGATTTATTGCCAGGTAATCTCACTTAGTGTGTGTTTTTGGGGTGCGTGCACACATTATTGAGGTACAGTAAAGGATATACCTTCTGTATCTCTTTAAGAAGAACACCATCGGTCATAAACTTGATCTTTGTGTCACTGGTAACATTCCCTTCATAACGAATCTGGTAGGACACCACCCTAAAAACACAGAAAAATGTTAAGATGGAAAAAGAAATGTTTTCAGTAAGAGGGACGTTTCATTTCCCAAAGGATGTCACAAAACTATGAGAAAAAATACGAATAATTCTTCATCCTACTAGTTATTCCGTGTATAAGTGAAGCTTCTCCCTCGGAGACACGATTCTTAATGCTTAACGATTGTAGAATGTGCCAAGTAAAATAACCTCTGACCTCGTGGACAGGTTCATCTCCTTAGCCACTCTGTGGGACATGCTGACAGCTGCCACTCTCCTTGGTTCTGTGATCCCTATAATACCATCACCACTGGGTGCACAGATAGAATGAAGAGAAAGATGGTGATAACTCACTATTCATATAAGCCTTTCCAGAGCAGTTCCAAGTGAGGCATTTAAGAACCTTATGAAAAAGGGGGATAAATGAAGGATTACCTGGCAAAGCCAGCTTCGTAGAGAAACTGAGGAACTTGGGTGGTCTTTCCACTCCCCGTCTCTCCACAGAGAATGACACAGGGGTTCTCTTTCACGGCCTCCATGATAACCTGCTCTTCTGCAAGCACTGGTAGCTTCAGACGAGCCTCCTGTTGAGATACAAGGACCAAGAAAACACATGAGCCAGGTCCTCATGCAAAGACCACCCTGAAAAACACCTGGTACCCCGTCCCCATTTATTTTTCAAATCAGATTTTTTTAAAGTTTGATTTTAGCCATTTCTTTCTGTGAATATTGCAGGTGATGCCCAGGTTTGGGTCTGTCAGGTGTCTACTGTGGTTGCTGTGTATGGGCAGGTTTGTAGCAAGTTTTTGTGAGGTGTTCATTGTGGCCGGATGGCTTTTCTATGGTCGGCATCATGGTAGCGAACATGAAGCTCAATAAGCTAACCAGGAAGTATGGCATTAAGATGTCACCTAGCTTCCCTTGTTCTGTGGAAGACTGTGCTTTGGCTGTAGCTGAAGTCGCAACAGATTGCTTGTGTTGGTGACGTTGGTTACTGCTCCAACTATTTTAATTATTATAGAAAAATGGAGGATGTAGAGCAATAAATTCAGCATTATCTGAACTTGTGGTGATGTGTTGTGCTCTGTGAAGGACAACCAAGCTACTTTTTTCTGCTGAGTGATTTATTTGTTTGTTTGCATTCATTTGTTTGTCTGATGGAGATGATTGCATCTTTTGAATTGGGCTGGTAAAAGTTTAATTTATTTAATATAATTAAAGTTGATTTAAAAATTAAAAAATATCTCATATCAAGAAGACTTACTTGTATTTCTGGTAGTCTATCAACTGGAATGAAGATAGCAGGCTCGGAAGGCATCTTGGATTGGACTTTCCTCTCCTCTTGCTCTACCTGTCCATCTTTCACTTTAACTTCTTCCTCTGGCTTCTCCTCCTGTTTGACCTCTGTGTCCTGAGAAGAGGAGGTGGTTTCCTGAGCTTCAAACACCTCTGTAGTCTCTATTCTTCCATCTTCCTCATCAGAGGAAGTATCCAGATCACTAGTCTCTTCTCCCTCTTGCGCTTCATCCTCTTCCACCTCTTCTTTCCATTTTCTTTTCCTGTTAGCACCACTTAGACTGTTGATCTTTGGCCCTGAGGCTTCATCTTCTATGCCATCTGGTGTCCTGAGAAGAAAATGACATTAAAGACCACTACCGCCAACGCTATACTGAGAAAACCAGACTAATGGGACTGCAATCGTCACCTCTACATTTAGCTTCAATTAAATACTACATGTGTAGATGTGCACATACTGTTTACTCTGGTAAAGTTTGTCCCCTGTGCCCAGTTTGGAGGTGGTGTATAGGAGCTTGAGTTCAGTTTCTGGCAGCTGTACCTCTGCAAGCTTGGTCAATATTTCTGCTCTCTAAAATAGACAGGGAAGAAGGGATACATGTTAGAATACTGTCATTCACTTTCACTTTAATTTTCTCTACTTGCTTCCAAGACTCCCCAATAGTTTCAAGTTTTAAGCTTATTCATTATCTAGCAAAGTTACACACAATATTGCAAGTGCAATTAAAATGCTTACATGCAGGTTCTTCCCATAAGACATTTATACATACACACATCACTTTCATATACTTAGACACACACACACACACAGACACACACACACACGTGAAACCACAAGACAAGCATAAAATATAAATATGAAGGTACATAAGGAGGTAAAAACTGTGACCAAAGAACAGAAGGTAGTATTCTCATTTCTGAAGACACAAATTATTCAAATAATCTCTGTGTGTGTATGAAAGATACAATTACTTGAGAGATGAAGAAGTTCTGTCCCAAATAAATGCCGGTCTTATACTGCTTTGAGTGGCATCTTTTAGCACCACTTCAATTCATTTCTCATAAGCACCCATTATTATTGCTTGACAGAAATCTAACATTGTAAATTGCTGCAGATGGATTAATTATAGTTGCAGTGAGCAGATCACATCACAGTCAGGTGACATGGAATTAAATTGGCTTGGAATCCTTCAGTGCTCCTTAAATAAAACCTATCTTTACTATCATCATTATTCTAGATTACACTTTTCTTGCATTCTGCAGACACCTACCTGAGTTTTCTTCTCCTTAAGCTCCAGGACCTTCTCCAACTGTTTCCTCTGCTTCTTAGTGAGGGGCTTTTTCTTTGAGATTGGTTTTTCTATGGCTTTCTTCTTCTTGGCTTTGGTGGATGGGAGGACTAAAGCATTACTTTCATCCACCCCCTTAAGTTTGGCTCCATCTGTGAGGAACATCAGAAGCATGAATAACATCAGATAGTGACATTGATTATAATTTAACTTGAATAATTCTGTTGATTACTTCGCATATTACATTTTATTTTCTGCTTTCATTTACCTTCCAGTTCCAATACAACGTCTGACTTGCCATCCTTCGCTGGTTGTTGAGTATCACTTTGTTGTCTCCCCTTCCAGTTATGCTTCTTTCGTAGTCTCCCCATCCCTTTAAGACTTTATTAGACTTAAACAGATGAAAGGGGACTATTTTATAGACATCAACACAATGTCTCTGTTAAAATAGTACCGATAAGTTTCCTTAGTAGGCACTCGATTATAACTCGGTAATTGCGAGGTTATACATCTGACAGATGACTTTGCTAAATTATTGACTAACAATCAATAATATACCAACCTGTTGTACTTAACCAGCCTGGTAATAGCGTTGGGTCTTAAAGTGTTACTTTAAAGATATGTCGTTCCAGACTAGCACATCTCTCACGTGTAAACATGTCCTGTCCGTGATGTAAAACAGTCCGGCTGGAGTGTGCTCTCGACACAAAGGTTCCGATGTGAAAGCATGAAGCGGCATGAAGTGGTGCCCCCCTCTCTCTTTTCCCCCCTCCTCCTCCTCTCCTGCTCGTCTACTGACAGGAGAAACTAGAAGAGACCGTCTTGATGGATGCTCAATAATCCAGGTAAGGGAATCACAAAAAGGTGAATCCGTTCTACTGAATAAGAAGTTTATTCGGAAACGTTTCATCACTCGAACAGGAGACATCTTCAGTCTGATCCGTCTGGAAGAAGTGTTTGGTTCCAGAAATCACTCAACTGCTGAATTAGGTCCCACTGATAGACAATCACAAAACAAGGTGAACCAGTCCATCTGGACATAACGTTTATTGAGAGCATCACTTCATCAACCATACAGGTGGCATTTTCAGTCTGACCTAACAGTAGCATCCCCACCCTTATAAACAACACAGCTGCATGACCACCAAAACCAAAGATGCTCTTTTAGATGGTCTCATGTGTAACTAAGCAATTGACTGCACATTCAATGGGAATGAGTACTATTCACAGAGGATTGTGGAATAGTTGTAATTACAGCATTGTAAGACGATTCTTTTCTACGTTCCAGTTATTTCCCACACGACACAGGCCGGTGGGATTTGCTCTGCATTTAACCCATCCCATCCTACTGTATGGGAGCAGTGGGCAGCCACCATTTGGCATCTGGGGAGCAGTCAGGGGTTCAGTGTCTTGCTCAAGGACACGTCGACATGCTTTCTGCATGACTGGGGACTGAACATGCAACCTCCCGATCTCTAAATGACAAACTCTATCCACTGAGCATTGCCACCCATGGTACAACTTTACCATCTCTGTGATACGATCACCACCTGTGTAGTGTCTTTGACTACTGACCATAGATGATGTACCATTACAACTTTTAACCTTGGTCTTCAGTCCCAAAAGTTCAAGATATTACCTTCAGACAGGACCACAGGTTATCCGGCCAGACAAGCCCGGTGGTCTGACAATAGGGAGGCTACTTTGGCAATACAAGCAGCCCTATGGATCAGCCTCCTGCTGCTCAGTGGGATATAAGCTCTGTTACCCCCGTCATCACACTCATCCCAGCACAGCTCTCATGACACACCACTTCACCCAGGGCCCAGCGGCCTCACTAACACAGTGTTGGGGAAACCTTGGAAGACTCTCTCCCTTTCCACACATCAGGCTCTCCAGTTAAGACGAGATATTCCTTTATTAGCCACACAAGGGGAAATGTGAAATGATAGAGGAGCAAAGTGGAAAGCAGGGCGGAGCTATAAACAACAGAAACTTGGCAGTAAAGAATTGCACACTGCATTATTATTTGTATTGCACAGTGAGTCGATGTGCACACTTTATTGCACGACTCTCACCTTTCTCTAGTCAAAACAGGTTGAATCAGGTCATCTGAATGTAGATTCAAAAAACAGGAGGACGTTTCAACATTCATCTGAACATCTTCAGTCGAGTCAAGGATGTGAGGTGCTTCAGTCCCTTTGTCAAGGGACAGAGATTTAGATTAGGGTGCTCACACTCAGATTTAGGACAAACAATGGCAACATGGACAAAAAGGAAAATTATATTTTCTAGCTCAGTAATCCAGGGAATCAAAAAGGTCAAAATGGGATGAATCATGTCCTCTGAAAGTAGGTTTAAAAAGTACCTCGTATAAATTCCTCAGATTCTTGACACTGCCGAAGGTGACGTTCAGATGAATGTTGAACCCTTCCACGTTCAGTCGACTCGATTCACCTCTGATAGTACTGGCAGGACAATCCTCACCACTAGAAACCAGGGACCTGTCAGACATCGATTTCCACTTTTTAAAAGTAGTCAACAAGCCTCAAACACTGCTTGAATGGAAAACAGCGTAACACAGATTTTTTTCCTCCTACTTATTAAGAAACAAAAAACAGGAGTCAAAGATCATAGACGCCAAAGAGGCTGACTTTAATATAACAGTGATTTTGCTGATGGTAGCTACAGCTTGTGAGAGTAAATCATATAGTTTGTTGTACTGGGACAGTCAGAGTATGAAGAGCACCTGAGCAGCCCTCCTGCTGCTGTGTCGATGACTTTAACAGACGTTACAGGTTTGAGTGGACATGACATCGGGGTCCCTCCAATGTCCTATTAGGGAAGTCCAATGGCTTTAGAATGGACAGTGATGGAAATTATCGCTGGCTTGAAGATTTGAGATAATTGGTCACCTTAGGCCATGATTAAACTTCATGCACTAACATTATAGATCTGTTCAGAGCCTTGTGGAGATGTGCAACAGCCTCAACACAAACACCTTCATGTTTAGAAAAAAAGTCAAACTCCTTTTGATCATTCTTCCACTCAAAATGTATATTTTCAAAACATTTACAAACAACATTTGTATCATTTTGCTTATTAACACCAATCACAGATTACCTTACAGGTTTTCTAGAGATCACAATGTTGCCATCTGGAACTGTTTTTACCTTTAGTATAAATATGATCATTCTCAATTTAAGCAAATAGATTCCCTTTAAAACATTTAAAGTTCAATTATCAGATTTCCCAAAAGTGTGCTTTGCAAGTGTTCTATTCTGCAAAGTTTTCATTAAGTTTGTTAGAGGCTTTCACAGTTGACAGCTAAGAAAAGAGTAAGGACATGGGGAAATTTTAAAAACAACAACTTATTCTCCTGGATTAGAAAGCGACTACAATACCAATTTTCATATACTTTATATAAGATTCAAAAGCTTTGGCCAAAAGAAAAGCCATGCACCAAAACTGAAAGATGCCCACACTTGGGGGACAATCTAGCACTACGGCCACGGCAGCAAACGCATCTCACACATTTTTAATATTCAATCAGATGTTTTCCACAGGTTGATATATTCCCAAGCCTAAGCTATTGCACAAAGACAGGTTGTGTTTTCAATGGGTACATAAGATGAAAAGGCGAGCCTTGGTGTAACATTTTGGTTTGTCTGGCGACACACTATCTGCGTGAAAAAGGCCAACTAGTCGTCCACCTCAGATTTAATTTCAATTTCTCTCATTTATTGTGTTTTGCATAATCAAACTGGGGTTCTGAATCTTAGATGATTCTGCAGAAAGAAATGAGGTTGAATCTTTTCTCATTTAAATGCTAGACTCGAAGGCATACTACTCACTGTCCATGAGGCCTGCTTTCACCACACGCCCCACACACTGCAGCCGGAGCCAACAGAGATCTATCTTCTCTCTCTGAAGGACATCATTATCACAGCTGTCGAGACATGTTCAGAGACGTGTGAACAAGTTCCAGATAAGCCCAACACAACGTCATGACATTCAAGAGCTTTTCAACAGTAATACACAACCGCCATATCATTCCTTGTTCAAAACGTTACCAAGACAGACAGCTTAGTGTACAGTTCTCTCCTAAAAAGCAGAAATTCAAATAAACGCCATTAGAAAAGCATGAAGACAAAGGCTCTTTTTAAAATCGATTTCACACGACAGGTGCGCTCTCAAGATTTAACGTCCATAAAACGTGGACAAACACTTAGCTTCTGCTATCGATGACTGAACAGCTCTCAATATCGGGCAGGGCCATTTTGGGGGGTAAAAACCAGAAAGAAACAGAGAACAGAAAATACATCTCGATAGTGAGACGACTCCTCCAAACATTCACCTGTGACAACATGTAACAATCAGATGAGACAGAACAAACCATAACTGATATTTAAATATTGTGAAACAGAAAAATAGTTCTTTGAAGTGTAAACATTGATTTGATGCCTGATGGTCAGTTCTTTTTTATTTTGCACATGGAGAAATTATATAAAATTATGACCATAGCAACTATAAATTGTACTCATTAAAATGTAAAAACAACTTTTAAAATATCATTGTTATCATAATAATATCCATGTTAACATTTTGTATTAGTGACTTTTTCTCTATATTGTTTGTTATAAATAGATATATGCTTAACATTTCATCACTCCTCCCAACTTCACTCAACAGGATTTGTCTTTTCAAGGCAAAAGCAATACTTGTGTCTCTGACACACCTGTTCACACACACACACACACACACACACACACACAATCACACGGGATTGGGGTCACACAGCAATGGGATCACCAGGGGGCTCTATGTGCGATTGAGGGTCTGGAAGATTCTGGAGATTTGCAACATAACAGGTCCAGTCTCAGGGTCGTTCATCCACTGAGTGCTGTTCAGAGGGTTCTCCAGCATGTCTTCAAAGGCTGCACACATACAGACAAAACAAAAATCACACAAGCCACATAAGCAAGGACCCCACAACTCTATTTCAGTTTCGACCTATGTCTTGATTCATGCTCAAAGATCAAGGTTTAGAAATCCCATAAGAGTTAAATCAGTTCATCTGGATGCAGGTTCAGTGGGAGATGGGTTTTATCACTCATCTACATGACTTTTTCAGTTCTCAGCTTACTGCAAGTATCCCCAGCCTTGTTAACAATTCATGGTTTAATTCATGGCCAGTATGAAACTGGTGTTATATCATCAGTACTATTTAGAAGCTTGGGTAGACCTGTTGAGGCCAATCTGATTGATGACATATTTTCCCAACAACCTCAGTGTCCAGATGAACAGATTCAACTTTTCCGTAAATGCCAATCGTTGTTGTTTAAAGGTACAATCTGCAACGGGTGTACACAGAAGTCGTCTGTCCCACGTCTGCTATTGTTTTGGTCAGATTTCATAAATGTTGTTTATTTTACTTGTGAATAAGAAAACTCCTCGTGAAGCTCTCAGCTTTCTCTATTTCTCAAAAAACAACAACAGCACAATGATGTCAACAAGATGGTGATGATGTTTCCTTGTTGTCAGCAGAGCACTGGTGCTGTCAAAGCATTCGACTTAGTTGAATGAACCTGCCATTACAGGTTGTATCCTTAACATGGGTTTAGGAAGATGGCCGTTATTTACAATGACCACACATTATACATCCAAAATCCTGACAATTAGACAGAAAGAGATGGGGTGGAAGTACCAAGTAGAGTCTTGGGGTTGGTGAGACCCAGCTGGACCACTGGGTTCTCCAGGATGGCTTGAAACAGGGGACTGTTGGTGTCGATGCCTTTGTCCAGGTCCTCTGGTGAGGGTTTCCTGTCTCCGAGCAGCCACTCACACTACAGGATGAGAAACACTGTGAGAAACAAAGACTCCTTTCCTCCCTACGTTTTGTGATACACAGTAGCATTGGTTGTTAAAAGGGGACTGGGGACCACTAGGGTCCCTTAAGGGCAATCCCAGCAAAAAGGAGAAAGTTTGTTTTCAATCCAAACTAATTTATTCAGAATTAACCAATTAGTTTGTTTTAGTGAATAAATGCAGGACATACTTTTAAACAGTTATATATTACAGAATGATAGTAGTACTACTCATAAACATCATCATCACTATTACAATATAGAAAGGGCTGAAAACAAAGAAATTAAAATTAAAGGATGACTAAAGGGCCTGCTAAAAATAATTTAGCCTGTAATAAAAAAAAATCCTGAAAAACTCAAAGAGGAGATAAAAGCACCACTGAAAAATGATCAGAATTAAAACCCAAGACCATTTCACTAGTGCAGTACTTTCTAAATAATGATGCATGTTTTCACCCTGCTTTCAGGGGATCAAGCAAACCCACCGCGGCATCCTGTTGGTTGTTATTGACCCTGAGAGCATCGATCACCTCCTTCTCATCGAAGCCCATCTCCATTAATGCAATCACTGCCTGCAACCAGAAGTTAGAAAAAGGTAATTTTGTCATTCAGTTTAAAAAAAATAACTTAGTAGCTTGGTTCAAAGACTGTTGTTGTTCTATGCACTGTCACTATACAGCACATCATGAAATGACACACAACCCAGTAGTATTACCAGTATTACCAGTATTACTAACCCATGAAACCTAACCCATAAACACAAAGATGAGAGGTCAGGCAAAGATAGAGACCTGAATAAAAACAGGCTTCTTCAGTCCCCCTAGAGTGAACCAATAGTAAAAAAAACGAGTGAATAGATGAATGAATTAATGTGAAGAGAGAGCCACCCACTCTGGAGTCTGGTCTGAACTCTCGTTTCCTGCGGATCCTCTTGAAGATCTCTGTGAGTTCGTCCTGCCTGGTGCTCTCCTCTGTGCTGGACTGGGTGAGGGTCCAGATGAGCTGGGGGGCCAAGGCTGATGCAGAGGCTGAAGCTGAGGGACCCGGCGTGTCTGCAGCCATTGCTCCCCCTGCTCCAGAGGAATCCTGACCGGGTATGGGAGCGTCCAGGGATGGGTCATCCACATGCTCAATAAGCCATTCCATGGCCTGGGTCACTGACATACTGTAGGTTTGGTGGTGGGGGTTAGATGAAACTAACTGTGGGTGAGGTGAATGAGCTTCCAACAACTCGTAACTATAATACACTGCCTCACATCTTGATTCTTCTTGAAATCATGCACAATCACAGCAAAACAATGGAGGCTAATTCACAAATGCCAAAGCTAAATTAATTCTATAAAGATGTGCAATCCACAAAATAAATCAATTCACAATAGTTTAAAATCATTTCTGAGGTAATTTAGGATGTTCAGGTGTACAGATATCGAACTTACATGGCCCTTCCTCCCCATTGTCACCACATGTTCTTTAAGCCACAAATTTTAATATGAGGATGGTCATCATAACAAAAACAAGTATTTTTGTGATAAATAGCTTCCAACCAAAATCTTCTGAGAGTATGACTGAGAGTTTCCAAGTCTATGAAAAACTAGAGAGTATTGCACACAGCTTGATATACTTCATAATGGCATTTGGAGTTCTTTTGCCCACCAGTGACTCCAATTAATCACCTGACACGTCAAGTGACATTACTTTGACTGTCTCTGTACCCCCTCATATCAGACACAAAGGCACCTAAATTAAATGCAGATTGGCCTCACAGCTTAGGAGGAGTTAGAAAAATAAGTTTATGGATATATAGCAATTTTTGTGTCCTTTTTTCCCAGCCAAATTCCCCGGATTACCTATGGCTGGCTGTGTTGCTTTGATACCTCTCTAGAGCATGTGTCTCCTCCAAGTCACATGACCACTAGCCCTCACTAGTCCACACATCATGGTCTGGTGGGGAAAGCACAGTGCTTGGCCGTCAGAGGAGAATGAAGCAGAGTACTTTCCCTTCACTTAACCAAGAGGCCTGGACGACCCAGAGGAGGACACTAGTGAACCCAGAATACTTTATCCAACCTAACCCTTATACCCATGTGAGGCTTAGCCAATTATGACCCACTAACTATGGACCTCTGGCTGTGGTTGGAAACGGTACAGCCGGGATTCAAACACCCGACTGCATGACACAGAGATGTACTGAACATAGGTGTCTTACCCCCCTACACCACCGGAGGCACCCTGATAAGGCCTTAGTTTGATTGGATTTATGGATTGGCCACAAACCTCACATTGGTTTATCATTTAAATTCATAGATAGTGCCTTTGGGTTGGTCTGTGGTTAACATGCTGGTCACACGTGGAAAGCCAGAGTGACACCTCTTCTATTGGACTTGTTTCAATGTATGAAATCATCTCAGGGACTCTTATTTTGAAGGCAGCAACACGTAACTTCCAGCTTAGTTAATAACGTTGGAGAGCAGCGGATCAGTGGCTGTAATGGTACATTTAACGCTCACCCAGGACCCTTTAGAGAGATCATGTATATTACATATAATATGAGCTCATTAGAAACACATGCACACACACACACCTCTGTCCTGAGAGGCCCTGCACACACTCAGAGTGCTTTGGCTGCTCAATAACCATTACGGACAGATGGGGCTGCTCAACTCGGTAGGAACTAAACACTGCCCAGTCTATAAATCACATCTACTACATGCTCATAAAGGACCACAGGGCGGGCGTGTGTGTGTCTACATCAACAGATCCTGATTAGATCTTAAGTGGTACCGATACTATCCAAAAAGTCATTACATGTAAATCACGCTAAAGCTGGAAACAGTTGTTTTCACTTATGAAGAGCTAATGCCCCCCTCGATGCCCAGTTTGCTGCCCTGTAAGAGAAGGTTTAGTATTACGGTTATTACAGAAAATAATCATTATCCCAATTTAGCCAATGCATCCCTAAAGTGCACACGCGTACCTGAAAACTGTGTACACGCATGGACGCACAAACACCTTTCCAGACCACACATACTAGTGCACATACACGCAGACACACAAACACACACTTGAACACACACACACCTTCCCACTTACCCGACTACGGTCTTGTCGTGATGTTGCCACGTGTTCCAGGAATGATTGGAAATCTGTGGTCTTTGGCCACAGATGGACTCGTTTGGGTTAAGTCTCTTTCTTTTGGGTCACAGCAGCAGTATTGAGAACCTACAGGCACTTCTCACACCCATATCCAAACCACACACACACACACACCCACACACACACAAACAAACACACACACACACAAACACACACACACACACACACGCATGAGCACGCGCTCTCTCTCTTCCTCCTGCACCAAGGGAAATGGAAGCAAAGCAGTGGAGCCCTCTTACACACACTCTTGCAGAAAGTGCCAGAGCCGTTGCTGATTGCTTCATACAAAAGGCTCTTTAAATGTCCCAGCATGCTCCCTGGCCCTGCTGAGGACCCACCAGAGTAGCCTTTTGATTAAGATC
>OMLC01104043.1:11419-22901 GCA_900302585.1 Regalecus glesne | reverse complement strand
CTGATATAGCCTCACACAGGTGGCATTGTAACAAGATAATCAACGTTATTCACACGCACACATATGTATGACATCATTATCATGTTTTGCAAACTGTTGGAAAACATGAGAAATGGTTATGCCATCAAGGGAATACTCATTCTGTTTAGCCCAATGGACAAGTGTTTTGTCTTGAGCATGGAAGAAATGCATCATATGGAAAATGCTTTTGCGAAATTCTCACACTCGAAGGGTCACCTATGTTCAGTACATCTCTGTGTCATGCAGTCGGGTGTTTGAATCCCGGCTGTGCCGTTCACAACCACAGCCAGAGGTCCATAGTTAGTGGGTCATAATGGGCTAAGCCTCACATGGGTATAAGGGTTAGGTTGGATAAAGTATTGTGGGTTCACTAGTGTCCCCCTCTGGGTCATCCAGGCCTCTTGGTTAAGTGAAGGGAAAGTACTCTGCTTCATTCTCCTCTGACGGCCAAGCACTGTGCTTTCCCCACCAGACCATGATGTGTGGACTAGTGAGGGCTAGTGGTCATGTGACTTGGAGGAGACACATGCTACCACTTCCTCCTTCCTGTTGAGGTTCTAGAGGGGATCAGAGAGACTGACCCACCAGTAGACAACTCAGGAGATCTCATTTGGGGAAAAGGGATCATTTTTCTTTTTAAAAATCCCTAAACTAGAATTTATTAGAATATGTTAGCCCTTACAGTGGTAGCTAGCATCACACCATACTGGTAAAAGCAAAGCATAGCAGTGCAGGCTAAGCTGATGCCCTCACCATGTCAGTATTCCTTTTAGTTTGTGAATAACTGTGTGCAAGTCAGTTTTCAAATGCATCAGAACCTGAAATGTGTAACATATCAGAAAAAAAAAGTGTAATCTCACTCTTTTCATGGACACTGCTTTTGGCCACCCAAAGCGATGCTGGACTCATGCTTTGGCAGTGGTTTTCATGGGGGAAAATCCCTTTTAGTTCCTTAAGAGCAAGTTTCAGCCAGTATATAAGGGTTGATCGCTCTCTTCAATGTCAGTCCAGCATAAACATGACTGTCCATGCACACATCGCAGATCTCAAACCTGTGACTCAAGCCTCTCTCACCTCAAAGCTACTCTGGTAATAGCCCAATCCGCTAGAATGAAGGTAGTAGGAATAATAATGTCTTCATGGGCCAAAGATATATACTGGGTGAAACATTACCGTTTAATCACTTCTATTAAGTATAATTACTTCTCAGGCATGATCACGTGTGCTGTGGCAAACTTTAATGTCCAATATAAGCCTGCTGCTGATATGGGAAAAAGCTGAATGTGCCCCTGCGGGCAGAGCCGAGATGGCTTTGGACCGTCTGTGCTCGAAACTACAAATGACTCGCTTTGCTGTGCTGGTTGGCAATTATCAGTTGGATTTGTGTTTCTTTAAGCTATTTGTGTATGTGTGTTTGTGTATATGTGTTCTTTAACAAACGATGATGACACAAACTTAGTCTATATGACACAGTAGGACAGAAGTGGCTGTGGGGCAACATCACACAAGAAGTCTGACTAAAATGACACGGTGCTTTTTTCCATCCTCTTCACCCTCTTGCAACTATCATTCTGTTTTCATCGGTGAACACACATCTGTGGCATTCGTTTAGTGGATTCCTTTGGGAGTTAGATGCCTATAAGATTCCCCGGGCGCTGCAGCTGCCCACTGCTTCTATACAGTAGGATGGGTTAAATGCAGAGGACACATTTCATTTTAAGAATACAGTCCCCAAATAAAGCTGCTTCCCTTTTCTTTCCGTAAAACGGGTGAGTGATCACTTCCTAAAAGCACCATTTAAACCTGTGTATTATGCTGCCCTGCATAGCGCTCAGAACAATTGCATGCAGGGAGCGCCCTCGGGTGAGGCTCCTACATTTTTCAGTGGATGAAAGCTGATCTGGTAAAAGGAGAGAACAAAAAGGCTGACTTCACTGTAGCTACTGCCTAATTGCTTGATACGACATACTCTATGTAGAATAGAGCCTGAGATAATGACAGTAGTAGATGAGAAGCTCATCTTATGCTTCACAATTAGGCCCCATGTTGAGGGGGGTGAACACAGACTTAGATGGAGCTTGAGGGAATTAAAGCCAGATGCCTTTCCTGATGCCCCACAGTGGGTTCAAACCCACTGTGGGGCATCAGTCATCAGCTCCTGAGGCGAACGCTCCTACCACTGACCCACCACAGCCCCCCATGTTCTCTTGACTCATAAAATAATCCATCATTTAGTGAAATCCTAAATCAACAATAGCATACCTCCAAAGTAGGACCCATCCATGAGCTTCATTCCCATATTTCCTTTGGTGAGGACAGTGACCACGCCATGCTGGATGAAGTACATCTTCTTGCCAATGGTGCCCTCCCTGATGATGTAGTCTCCAGGCTGGAAGACTTCAAACCTCAGTTTGGTCAGCATGGCCGTCACAAAGTTGGGATCCGCATTGGCAAACAGTGGCATTGATGCCACCAACTTGCGGCAGTTGAAGTTGACAATTTCCTAAAGGATGACAGAACGCAGCATTATTGTGATCGTAATGCTGTGTTTGTTTGCACCATCATATATTTCGAAAGTATGCAACAGTTTTCTCCTCTCCCTATACTGTTACACTACCACGGGATTGGTGATCAGAAACGTGGTCTGTGGCTGGTTGCTTGCAACGCTATTATAAAAAAGAACCTCAATGTCCTTTTATATATTTGTGATGAAAATGATGCACTCACTTTTCCACAAACCAAACCGGGCAAACTGGAGAACATATGCACAACAGGGCACCTCTAAAATCTCACTTGACACAAAGGCCTTCTGTAGTTAAGGACTGCAAGGACATATTGTAGGAATTGCAGTGTGTAACATTTGGGTTTTCCTGAGGTGTAGCATGACTGGTAAATGTTAGCATGGGTTGCTGATTATATTCTAGGCAAGTCACTGTAGGAAGCACTGACAGACTGTCGGGGCTTCAGAAAGCTCTCTGTGTGGGTGCGTGGGTGGATTGATGGGTCCATGCTCATGTGCTTTTGCTTCAATACCTCACGCAGTGGCTCATTTAGCTCCTCCAGGATGCTTTCCTCATCGAACATCTTGCCCTGGTATCTGTGTTCATAGTAGTCATGGATTTTCTGTCGGAAGTCGGCTGGGAGTTTGTGGAAGGACATGTACTGCTCCACTTGTTTGTACTGGCAGACGGAGAGGGAAACAAATTGAGAGGGTTCGGGTTTGAGAAAAAGAAGAGCAGATTTATTGTGCCCTGCAGACAGAACCAAAACACGTATTTTCACAAGTCCACATTCGAGACCCCCTGCTGAGTGAAAAGCTTCTGATAAACTGGTGGGCTACTGCTTCCACGCTCCTTTATCCCAGGGGTCTCTTTGAGAGGTCACCGCACGAAGCACGACACAGATATAGAGCAACTCATTAACAAAACCCCCTCTAATTAACCTTCTCTAATCCGGTTGCTTTTTTGTCCTTCCCTAGGACCATATTTCTGATGGGACTCCTAATAACAGCCACGCGCTTAAACTGTACAAAACATACAAATCACTCTTCTTCATTGTAACCATGGCCAATGTCTTCTGTCTCCTCTCTCTCTCTCTCTCTCTCTCTCTCTCTCTGTCTCTCTCTGTCTCTCTCTCTCTCTCTCTCTCTCGCTCTCTCTCTCTCTCTCTCTCTCTCTCTCTCTCTCTCTCTCTCTCTCTCTCTCTCTCTCTCTCTCTCTCTCTCTCTCTCTCTCTCTCTCTCTCTCTCTCTGTCTCTCTCTCTCTCTCTCTGCCCCCCCCTGTCTCACCTCAACAGTGAAGCAGGATGCATGGACCAGCATCCTTAATGGCTCCCAGAGCTGCAGAGGCCATTCACATCGAGTGTCTTCAGCTCCAGCACATCTTCCTAATGTGCACAGTCAGGCCGGGGTCTTGCACACAATACCCGGTCCAGAGCTTTGATATGCAGACGTAACACAAGCCCTCTGTACCACTTCCCTTTCTCAGGTTTCAGTGTTTTTTCTCTTAATGAAGAAGAAACTTTATTGATGTCATTGTACATACACAAGATTAATTGTGTCTCTATATTTATCCCAGGGATCTCTGATATACTAGATGGCTGCCTGACCTCCTGATCTACGCCGTGTACCAATTTGCCAGCTCTGCCATCCTACACAACACGTGTCCAGCTGCAGACAAGGAAAACATGGGTCACATCTTCTCCAAAGACATGAGGTGTGTGTACTGTGGGCACTGATAGAGCACGAACTGACGAGCCAGATGTTGTGGGTTTGAACCCCCTGCAGAGCATCAGGAAGGGCATCCAGCCTTAATCCCCCAAGCTCCATCTGAGCCTGTGTCCACCCGCACCATGGGGACTGATTACGACATGTAAAAATGGACCTCTCCCTCACAGTGGGCAGGCCACAAACAGATGTAATCATGGACCCGGATTGATCGGTTCCCTTCACAGATCTGTATCGTCCTGTTGTCAGACACACGGCACATTAACCAAGCCGGCGCTGCTGCAATTAAAAGTGTTTAATATCAACCCAATCAATAGTCATCATGTTTGTTTTCCAGGCCGTTTGTTTTTTCTTTATTGTTTGATCAATTCCAACAGCCTAAACAGGCTATTGATGACTGACGAGGCCCGATGGCAAGTCAGACGGAGCCCCGGGTAGAGCAGCCCACTGGGATTAAAAGATCAGAAACTGTTTTCCTGTTTTTCAAATTGATCATTTATTTTTGAAACTGGCAAATATGAAAATTCATTTAAAAGTGTCTGGAATCAATGAGAATAAAGTGAAAAATAACTGCTGAAAATGGAACGTTTATGGCTCTGTGGCGCCACGTCTGCTCTTGCTGCAGGAAACAAGAGATCTGCAGCATTCAGAGAATAAATCCTCTTTTACTTTAATTTCATTTCTATTCACAATTAACAATACAAAAGAGCCACATGCTTATAAACAGAATCACTGCAGCAGGAATCTGAGAGAACTGTGATGGAGTGTCACAGAGGTTTATACTGAAACCTCCTAGTAAGAGTGTTCTGGGCTCAGGTTCTGGGCTCAGGTCCCGGCTTCAGGTCCCGGGTTCAGGTCCCGGGTTCAGGTCCTGGGCTGTCTTTGTGTGTATTTTGCATGTTTGCCCTGTGTCTGCATCATGTTTCTCTGGGTGCTCTTTTTCCTTCCACCATCCATTGAAAATATTGTATTTCCACACCACCATGGCCAGTGGAACCTGCTCCACCTCCTGGGCTACGTCACCCCTGGTGATGGATGACAGCAATGCACCAACAGCTCTGGATTCTAACTACCATTGAAATTGAAGAAGAAGAAAGAGGAGACGGTGACAGCAAAGATGTAGAAGAAGACAAGAAAGTGAAAAAGAACAAGAAGAAGAAAATAAGAGTAGGAAGAGGAGAAGAAGAAGAAAGACCAAGAACAAGAAGAAGAAATGAACTTTTTGCCCTGCCACAGAAGGTCGTGGCTGAGATCTCTGACACCCCTTTTCGACCAAAGCAGTTTCAGTGCCAGTTCGGAGCCGGAGCCTAATCACAAGCTAGTTCTTGGCGTTTCAACAGCCAAGAACTGGCTCTGGCTTTGGCAGTAAACTGGTGCTAGAACTGGTACCGCCTCACAACCGGGCCGGACCGAAGCACCGCCCACCTCAGGGCGTGCCTCAGTGGCTGGGGGCGGGATTATCACCAGGCCGCTAAGCCCTATAACACCGCCATTTTGAAATGCAATAGCTTGTCAGGACGTACCTACATTTATTATTACACATTGATTTGAAGTTATGGAAAGTCCGATATATAAGCAGCAGTGGTCGGTGGAAGAGAAACCTTGTCCCTGGTATTGTGGTCCTCGGTAGAGGAACAACGAAATTCGATGCAGATTCAAGCTCAAGAGTGGAAAGTGGGGACGTGTACGTAGGTATGCAGTGACCTAATAACGTGGCTCACGGCTGAACTCTTGGCCGTGGAGAAGCGAACCGGTTATTAGAACTGAGACGACGAAACGGTTCTCAGAACAGGGACGACGAGTTCCGACTTCGAACTGGCTCCAGCACCAGCCACCAGGCTCCAGGCTCCAGGTTCCAGCTGGTGGAAAGGGTGTGTGGAAAGTGAACTGCTGCGGCTGAGCTCAGGAAGCCTTCTTATAGCACAATCTGATCAGTTAGCGTATTTCTGCTGATAATTTACTTTTGCAAATTATGCCAAGCAAGCATAGTCTGTGGAGGGATATGTTGTGTTTCACAGACTCCGGTGCTTTGATGAAGATATTCTGTGGTAGCGTGGTGCAGTTCAGTCAAGAGGAAGATAGTTGTCATTGTGATCTCGCCTCCATAGAGAAATCCCGTGTGATTTAGCGACGAGTCCCTGGCCATCACTGCTTTAGCAAACAGTGAAGAAGTGAGTGATCTTCGGCGCTGTGGAATACCGTTCTTTGGATCGTTAACGTATTTCAACCACAGACTTTCAAGACCAAACCTATGGATCACACAAGACACAACCCGCCTGTCTTGCAGAGTGCTGATAAGGAGCCTAAGTGAGTGCTTTGTTCAGGATGCTGAGTTTGCTTTTCTGCTGTCAGGAGCTGAAATATGAACTACAACTGAAACAAACCCAACCACTCACCAGCACCACCGCCACCATTTGAATAATGCAAACATCCAGGGACTTTTCTCCAAGGGGAACATTGAATCAAACAAGATTTAGGCACTCTGCCCTTTCACCTGAGCTTTCAGAGTTTGTGGATTTGGACAAGAAAATGTTCACGCTTCAGTTGTGTGTCTGGAGTTGAAGGCCTCCACCAAGATGCCCAAGGTAAGACCTAACTCACTGCTACTCTCACTGCTGGCTAACAACCAGATGCCCACTGCTCAAGTCCTGTTTTGACTATGTTTGCATTCCAATGCGTCAATGTATGTGGACTGATCAAGAACCCTGTGGTGGAAATACATGTTGTTTGTGCTGATGGCCGTAAGTCCTTGTTTATGAGATGTAAGGACTGAGGGGGGGGTCCTGCTTCCCTTAAGTCCCTGTCTCTCATACTCAGACAGTGATGTGTGAGCAGAGGACAGACTGGATCACTGCATTGTAGAACTGAACCAGCAGCTCTTGAGGCAGGTTGAACCTCCTCGGACACCTATTCTTGGTCCTGGGAGGTTGTGTATCCCAGAGACCTGCAGTGCCTTGGTGTGTGCTCCGCAATCCAGCAGGAGGTCCCAGAGAGTTGAAACTGTTCCTCTGAACAAGGTGTTTGGAGGGAGAAACCTGTCATCACTCATCTCTTAGACTTCTGTGACTGCAGATGTCCACCAGCCTTATGAACAGCACAGCCGCATGACAGCCAAAACAGCTACAATCCAAACCAGTAATCAGTGCAGATTGCTTTGACCATTAATTAGAGTTACATTGGTAACGTGTGCTGTTCACCGAGGACTGGGGACACAGTGCTGTGGAGTGTGGTGAGGGGGAGCAGTGCTGCGGGGCTCATTGGAATCTGTCTCTCAGCTTCATAGGCCCACATCCCTGGCTTGGAGCTTTTTTCTCCTGTCACTTGTAGATGAAGGAATCCTTTGAGCCTGCTGACTCCTGCCCTCAGAGAGGTGCACCAACAGTTTAGCAGCCAGCAGGATCTCATCCATCTCAACCATCTCCTCTGAGCAAACAAACACCACTCTTCTCCTCAAACCGCATCCTCGGCAGTCCCGCTGGCCCGTTACCATAGCAACAGCAGCCAAGTGTGGGCACACTGAGGAGTAAAAGGAAAGACTTGAGGAGTTGAAACCTGTTTGAAGTTTGGAGTTCTCACACAGGCAGCTGTCACTTGTGCAACTCTGTTCAACAGGTGGACACAACTTGACAATGTCTTAACCTTCAGTAAAGTGTATGATGGAGGATAGGCATTGTATGACCGTTTATCTTTTACACTAGACATGAAAACTACCATAACACTGTTGGTAACTCTATAAGCCTGAAATGACTGTTAACTGCCTGGTAGCGGTGAAACCAAATGGTCACCATTAACCTATTTACAGCATATTTACTTCTGTCATTTATCTATTTATTACTTGTACAAGTATTATTTATTTGTATTTTATGCTTTACTTTGTTATTCTGTACCTGTAGCTTATATTTTACGCATCATTTTTATATTATCTGTCTGTCCGTCCATCTATCTAAAGTAATGTCAGTACACCTTTAGACATGTCTTCTCCAGAGCAGCTGAATTGACTTTCAGAGTTCTTTTCGATAAGCTGACTGGCTCTCAGCAGTGATCATGGCCTGCAGGTTCTCTTCTGGAGAATCAGGTGTTTTGTAGCCGACAGGCTGTGAGGAATATCAATCTGCATGAAATAGTTCTTCTCAAGACTGTAAAACCGATAACCAAATTAAATGACCCTGAGCAAGTGTTGTTTTCACTGCCATGCGAATCGAAGCCTCTCCACCTTTCTGTCTTCTGGAAACCACAGTGTGCCTTGTGTTTATTGGAGAAAGGTTGCTCTCCGCAGGCTTGCGAAGGCTTATTCCATGCAACTCGTCCTTCCTCGCTTCCTATTGAGCTGAGAGTTTGTTGCTGCATTATGTCAATAATTCCAGTCTGACTTTCTGGCATGTGTCTCGTCTGGTTCTGCGTCTCTATCTGTGGGAGTTTCTGTTTGTGATGATGTGGTGCCTTTGTTCTGGTTAATGATCTGTAGTCGGCCAACACCGAGGCTTTATCACATACAGCCTGACAAGATGATCCTCCTGAAGGCTGGTTCAAGGTCAGGCTTAGGTCCTCTGGTACAGGGATTTGTCTGCTTGGTGGTTATACCTTGGTTACCGTGGTTCATCTAACCACTGACGAGACAGATGCTGCAGGTTCGAACCCACCACAGGACATCAGGAAGGGCATCCGGCCTTAATCCCCCAACCTCTGTCTGCGTCTCCCCCACAACGTGGAGACTAATCATGACATGTAAAAGTTGCCCTCTGGACTTTGGTTCATCAAACAAATGCTGACATTTAATTGTTGAAGATCATTTACAGCATTATGAGGGCCTTCAGATAACATGGATCTTGGTGCCCCTGTCCCTCTGCATCCTGATTCGCTGCCCCTCTCCGTCGGTCTGTGCACGTCATGACTAGCTGTGGTTTCTTGCGGCGTGGCAGGTTTGACTCGCAGGCATGGCTGATGGTGCATTTAACAGGCTTCCTGATGTCTGAGGCTCTGTGCTGGAGCGTCCTGATGGGATGATGGGACCAAAGACTCTGAAAGGGGAGAGACTGTGGTCCGTGAAAGGAAAACCTTCTGATTACAGCCGGGATCGGATGAAAGTTCAACTGCCTTCTTATGCAAGGCCCTTAACTGGGACTTAACAATGGATGACTGGTTGTGCTAGGTAGCTTCCAGAGGACAACTGGTTTTACTGGGTGGCTGGTAGAAAGGTGCAAATCCATATAGGAGTTTAGGGAAATCAGAATCCGTTACTAAAAGTTTTGACAACCTGCTTTCTTTATGCTTTTTTAATTTGTGCTTTGACTGACCAGCCTATTCCCCTGCCTGCAGCCAGATGTCCCAGAAAGCCTCCTAATCCCTGGGTTGTTAAACTATTTCCCTCTCAACCAGGGCTTAATTTGTAAATCTGGAGGTGCTGGAGCAAAAAGTGCTCCCATGACAGAGAAAACCAAAAGCCTCTGAGAGCCTCAAACAAACAAAAAAAAAACTTCACCAAAACAAAGTTATAGAAATCACCAGTGTCACGTTATGGTGGTAAATAACCCAGAAATGCTGGCCTGGACTGAATTCGTTGATCTGATTGGCTATTATTGCTGTAATATGTAAAAATGACATGAGTGATTTTGGGGGTAGGGACAACTGTGTGTGTGTGTGTGTGTGTGTGTGTTTCTTTTGTTTTCCTTGATGGACAAATCATAGATGTAATTTGACATTATCATTTGGGAATTGTAGGGACAACTTTTAAAAAATGGATTGGAGAGGTGCCCGATCCACGCAAATAGATCCCGGAGTGCAAGCCGTTAAAAACTGAGAGGTCCAGAGCTGCTCTGACTGGCTCCAGCTGCCTCCAGGACAAATTAAGCACTGCTCTCGAGTAAAATTGAGAGAGTATCCTCTCGCACCATAATTAGCATTTTAAAAAATCTGCCTTGCATCACCATCTTCTTTACCTCAGTGGAGCTGAGCCATTCTGTTATTTTGGCTCCTATTGTTCTCATCTATACATGCATGGCGCTAAACATGCATGTCAGCGCTTGTCAGACAAAGAGAGGTTGATTAACATTGAGTGTAAGAGGTCCAGATGGGTGGTTTCTCCTGAATGAACACTGCAGATGGCGGGATTGAAGATGGATAAAATTATAAGCGTTTTCACAGTGTTCCCTTCTGGCAGCTGCAGAAGGCAGTTATCTTCGTTTTTGTCTTTTTCTCAGTTCTCATTTTGATTGAATGACATGGAGATGAGTGGATGTGCTTAGAATATGGCCCACATACTACTCAACTCGGTGGTTCAGTTTTATGTTCACACAAATACCATTTAGAGACTCTTCAGTTGTTTTCAGTTCAGTCTTAAAAATGGTCCAGAGCAAGAAGTCTGGCAGGTTTTGGTGAAACATCATTTTAGGACATGTCGGCTCTGTGGGGTTGGACGACCTGGCTAAAAGGCTGCTTCATGAGACTAATAAGTAATTTACATGCTTGGATGGAATCTACCAATCAGACATCTCCTCTGCTCAGCCTTGTCTCAGAGGATAATCACAAAGATGCTGTACCGGTCCAGGTTCCTTTTCAACCTTCATCCTTACAACTGACTCGTCGTCAACACGTTCAACACAAGTGTCTGTGAGAGGGTCAGTCATCATGAGGGTCTCAGAGTAGAGCCTCTGCTCCTCTACCTAGAGAGGAGCCAGTGGAGGAGGTTCAGCATCTAGTCAGGAGGTCACCTGGTCTCCTCCCTAGTGAGGTGTTCCAGACACGTCCAGCTGGGAGGAGGCCACGGGGTAGACTGAGGACCAGGTGGAGGGGTTATATCTCCACCCTGGCCTGGGACCACCTCAGGACCCCCAGTCAGAGCTGGTGGGTGTGGCCAGGAGAAGGAGGTCTGGGGTCTACTGGTGGTATTGATACCTCCACGACCTGACTTAGGATGAGTGGTTGAGGTTGGATGGATGGATGGATGGATGGGCGGATGGATGGATGGACGGGTGGATGGATGGATGGATGGTTGGATGGGTGGATGGACGGATGGATGGATGGATGGTTGGATGGATGGATGGGTGGATGGATGGATGGATGGTTGGATGGATGGATGGGTGGATGGATGGATGGATGGGTGGATGGATGGATGGATGGGTGGGTGGATGGACGGATGGATGGGTGGATGGATGTCTATTTTCCACATCTTAAGCATATGGATAATAGCAGTGGTAGAGGTCTGTGGGGAGATGGGTCTGCATTAATGGGGCAGCTTA
>OMLC01104038.1:23505-40061 GCA_900302585.1 Regalecus glesne | reverse complement strand
CTGAAAGAAATCACCAATAAATGGACTACACACACACACACACACACACGCACACACACACACACACACAGAGACACACACACACAGAGACACACACACACACACACATTAGGGATATATTTTACAAAAGCCTTAATTGGGACTTGGAATTTCCCTGTCCCTCTAACACTTACTTGCTTTGTATTGCAATATTACCTTTCATTAACATTATTCTCCCAATCTTCCTTTTTTCTGCTGTCCATATCTCTGTCTGTTCTTCTCTCTCTTCTTCCAGGAGAGGGAAGCGCAGACTCGGCGGCAGATGTTAGATGAAGAGCGGAGGAGACGAGAGGAGGCTGAGAGGAGGCTCCAGGATGAGACGGCTCATCGCCACAGGCTGGTAGAGGAGGAGGTGAAAATGAGAGAAAAGCACTTCTCTCAGGTATGTGGCTCAGCCTGAGAAGAAGATGGAAAGAAGTAGAGTGAAGTGGGGAGGGGATAGAGAGACAAAATAGTAAATGGAGTTATTCTCATATAGCCTTTTCCAGTCTAGTCACAAGATGGACTGGATACATTGAAGTGAGTTGGGAGAGGTTGGAATAGGAACAAAGTGAGGGAAGGAAATAGACAAGAGGGGAATGGGTGAAAGATGATTGGCTCAGATGTATATAATACTCTTGTTTTAATTCCAGCTGATTGTCTTTTTCTGTGATATGAATAACACAAGTACAGAAGCCTCATCAAACCACTAAACAAATACCGTACCTCGCTATTTACTACAGACTCACAATTATATATTCCAGATTCAAGATGTTTATTGTCACTTTAGTTGTACAGGTATAGTCGTGTGATATTTTTTGGTAGTGAAGACTGTTAAAGAAACATGAGATAAAGATTAAAGATAAAATCAATCAAAATAATGAAGTATAATATACACACACAAACACAAATACACATGTTTATATATAGTATATATAGGTTGTGTCATAGAGGGATGATACAATCCCTTCCAGTGTCAGCAAGAAGGGCTACAACCCATCATGGCATCAATTAAATGACTACAATACCCATAGGTAGCAGGGCATCCAGGACAGTGATTATTGTCCAGTGGAAACATATAACCCGATTGCCCCAGTGAGTACAAAGAGGGTGAAAGAAGACCATGGGAACTTTAATCACAAAAAGAGGTGAATCTGTTCAACTGGATCAGAAGCTTATTAAGAAACCACAAAAGAGGTGAATTTGTTCAGCTGGATCAGAGGTTCATTTTAGAAACGTTTCGTCACTCACCAGGTGACTTCTTCAGTCTAAGAGGTGCATGCAGTCGTCTGTGCGTCATTCCGCACAGAAGTCAGGGGTAGCATAGCTCAGTGGGTAGAGCGGCTGTCTGGCAATCAGAAGGTTATAGGATTGATCCCCGGTCCTGCATACAGCATGTTGAGGTGTCCTTGAGTAAGACACTGAACCCCTAACTGCTCACTTGATGTAGGTCACTCCAGATAAGAGTGTCTGCTAAATACCTGTAACCTGAAGTCCCTTTTCAAAATGAAACATCTTTAGACTGATAATCAATAAAAAAGAGAGAAAAAATCAATTGTTCTGTGTGGCCCGGTACCTAATGGGCAGCGACCTGGTACTGGGTCACAGGCCATTGGTTAGGGACCACTGCTCTAAAGGACTGTTATGAGAAAGGAACTATATGGCTGCCATGGGAGGGACATCAACAGTCTTACTGACTGTATTACATCCATCCATCCATCGTCAACCGCTTATCCGAAATCGGGTCGTGGGGGAAGCCACAGAAGAGGTGAATCTGTTCAGCTGGATCAGAGGTTCATTTCAGAAACATTTCGTCACTCACCAGGTGACTTCTTCAGTCTGAGCTGAAGGCAAACCACATACCTGGTTCAGGTATGTGGACGACACCTGGGTTAAAATTAAACCTGGTATTGGAGTGGATGATGCTGTCATCTTCCTCCAACAGCGACCTCTATCTCACCCGGAGAAACCTGAGAGCACTGTGACGATCATATTCTTTGATTTGTCCAGTGCTTTTAACACCATAAAGCCTACACTTCTGGGGGACAAGCTGGAGCACACAGGGATGGACCATCACCTCACAATATGGATTCTGGACTACCTCACCAACTGCCCAGAGTATGTGAGGACACCAGACTGCTTATCAGACATGGTTGTTTGTAGTGTGGGGTACCACAGGGAAGAGTCCTGGCTCCTTTCCTCTTCACCCTCTACACTGCAGACTTCTCTCATAACTCACCCACCTCCCACCTACAGAAGTTCTCTGATGACTCTGCTATCGTTGGTCTCATCACAGATGGGGATGACAGGAAGTGGAGAGAGTAAAGTCAGGGCTTCATGGATTGGTGCCAGGAGAATCACCTCCAGATCAATGTGGGTGAAACCAAAGAAATGGTGGTGGATTTTCAAAGGTACACAAACTCCCCTCTGACACCAGTAAACATCCAGGGGATGGACATAGAGATGGCGACATCTTACAAGTACCTGGGTGTTCACCTCTACAATAAACTGGACTGGACTGGTCACTCAACAGTACTGTATTAGAACAGCCAGAGCAGACTGCATCTGCTAAAGAAACTAAGGTCTTTTGGAGTGCAGGGGGTACTCCTCAAGACATTTTACAACCCAGTAGTGGCACCAGCCACCTTTTCTGGAGGGGTCTTCTGGGGTAGCAGCATCTCATATGGATAGGAAGAGACTGGATAAACTGGTTTAGAGAGCTAGCACTGTCCTGGAATGCCCCCTCAACACTGTGGAGGTAATGGGACAAGAGAGGACGATGGCTAAACTGTCATCTATGATGGGTAATGGTTCTTACCCTATGCAGGACTACATTGCCGTGGTAAACTTGGCCACCAGGCGCTCGCTGACGGGCCCTCCTTCTGGGCCTGGCTCCAGACGAGGGCCCCGGACTTCCTCCAGGCAGGGTAACGTCACTTATTTTTAGATCTTTCATGGGGTTTTCTTGAACCATTCTTAGTTTGGTCCCTCACCAGAGACCAATTTGCCATGGGAGACCCTAACCGGAACACAAGGCTCCAGACAACATAGCTCTCGGGATCATAGAGACACTCAAACCTCTCCACCATGATAAGGTGATGGTTTCTCGGAGAGAAATCAATGAAGTATAAAAACCAGTAATGGTGCATCATATATGATCAGTTGTCAAAGATACTACACAGGTGGTAAACAGATATTGCAGAGATAGTAAGGTGGCACTTGTGTGTGAGCACGTTATTTACTAAGAAGTATTATGGCCTGAGGAAAGAAGCTGTTCCTCAGTCTGCTTGTGTGTGTTTTAAGAGTCCTGTATCTCCTCCTTCAGGGCTATTGTGCAACTGTGCTGAATCTTTAATAACCTGCAAGGACTTCCTGAGACACTGCTGGGTGTACAGGTCCTGCAGACTGGCCAGCTCACATCCAGTGATGTGCTGGGCTGTGTCACAACCCTACCCAGGGCTTGGTGCTCCTTGCTGGTCCAGCTGCTGTACCAGGTGGTGAAGCAGCCTGTCAGCAGCTCTCTATGGGCTCCTGGTAGAAGTCCCTGAGGATGTGAGGCCTCAAGTCAAATATCTTTAGGCAGCTGAGACTGTAAAAACACTTGTCGGGCTGTTGTAATTGCCTTCACAAAAAGAAAAAAAGAAGTAATCTTGAAATTTTGCTTTTTTTCAGGCTCGGCCGATGACACGCTACCTGCCAAATCGGAAAGAAGAGTTTGATTTGCGCGCCCATGTGGAGTCGTCTGGTCACTGCGTGGACACATGTCCGTTTGTCATCCTCACAGAAAAGATGTGTAAAGGCCACCTGGTCAAGATGGGAGGCAAGATCAAGTCATGGAAAAAACGTTGGTTTGTCTTTGATCGTCTCAAGAGGAACTTCTCTTACTATGTGGGTGAGGACAAATTATAGAAATTATAACAGATTATTTGAAATGATAAATTTCAGTGATATATGGTCATATTGGGGTGATACTGTGATATTGGGGCGGCATAGGTCAGTGGGTTGAGCGGCCGTCTGTCAATCAAAAGGTTGCAGGATCGATCCCCGGTCCTGCATATAGCATGTTGAGGTGTCCATGAGCAAGACCCTTAACCCCTAACTGCCCCCCAAGCGCCAAATGTTGGCAGCTCACTGCTCCTATACAATATAGGTTGGGTCAAAAATGCAGAGAAATCCATATTTCCCCTTGTGGGACTGATAAGCGAATCATTATCATTATTATTATTATTATTATATGTAAAATATGTTGTTAGCTGAGTTTACCACTATTCTGAAAGAATGGTCGTGACACAAGGGGAAAAAAACCAAGACTCTTTTGCTATCTGAAACGTCTCCATGAAAACCTTTTCACAACTAATATAAAAACTTCAAAACTTTTACTTTACAATAGATCCTTCTAACTGTAAGATTGACATCTATTCATTTTTAAATTGTGTCATGTTTCACCTGTGGGCTGCATGTCCAATTGCATGCAGTCCATTTCTCTTTTCTTTTTTAAACCCTCATCAAAGATGTAGTTTTAAACGAGAATTTAAGTCCTAAGCTGATATTACACATGAAACATATTCATGTAACTTGGTTGCATGCAAACAAGTTGCATCAGAGTTGTGTTGTTCATCAGCCCTTGCAATTAAAAGTTGAAGGAAACTTATTTGCATCAAGTTGAAACTATTTCAACCTGAAGCAACAAGGTTTATTCAACAACCAATCAATACTTTGAGTGGTCATTACACTAGAAAAGTTATAAAACGAAATCCATTTAATATTTACCTGTCATTCATGCCATGTCACTCCGCAAATCTAACCCTTGTCATGTTCTGTTGGACTTTCGAAATCCAATTTGAAAACCGCAATGGAAACATCTTCCAAAATGGACCTTACACAAAAAATTCGTTTTGACTGAATATTTTCAAGGTCATTCTATTTAATGTAATTAGTCCTCTGTTTTTGGTTGAATGAGATTTGTCAAATTTATTTGTTACCAAGTAATGTTAACCAACAGTACCTAACGTTAACATATAGACCATGAACTTACTGTATTTCTCGGGCTACAAGGCGCACTCAAAATTATCTAATTTTCTCAAAAATCAACAGTGTGCCTTATAATCAGGAGCGCCTTATGTATTCATTCTATTGACATGTTAATTGTTATTGCACCTTATTATTCGGTACGCTTATAGCCCAAGAAATACGGTAGCTTATACTGGTAACATTAACATCCAATGGCAGCAAAGCCAACATCTACAAAAGAAAATAATAGTGTCAACTTGCAACAATGATAATAAATTGTAAACAAAATAACTCCATGGCATTATATCCATTCATTTGTTCTGAGAAACCGCATTGTCTGCTTCACATGGCTGTAATTAAGTGTAATGGTTTAGTTGCGCAACGCTCTGTGTTCTGGTGTTTTGGTGGAAAAACTAGTTAGCAGTTAATTTCTTCCCATTTATGCTTCTCCAACCAAATAGCAACAGTTCTTAACTCAAACTAATAACCAGTCATCACCATCTGCCCCCACAACCTTAACCGGATTGATAGTCGCTGTATTGACAGTAGGTACAACAGATTTAAAGGATTCACTATAAACAGTATTTAACATTGGAGTATGATTTCGTAACTCTGCTCATCTTGGTTTCTACACTCAAGTCCCAGAGTCTCATTTACAGAGATATCCTCCAGTTATAATTGATTGTACCCATCTGTTGCAAAGGAAACTTACCACTATATAGATATTTGTAAACCCTGAACCTTATGTGAAAATAACAGAATGTAAAGTCCAGACCTGGTGTACAAAAATATCTTGCTGGGGATCCTGGAGCTGCTTTAATCATGCAAGCTGCTAGTATTACGTCACATTACATTAGAGGCATTTCGCAGACACTCTTATCCAAAGCGACGTACAAGTGCATAGAGTCAAGGTACAAAAGATACTGGAGCAATCCTGGAGCAGTTTGTGAAACATAGTATACCTCTACCATTACCCTAATGTGAGCACTGACCTGATTTATTTCCTCAAAGAAGTGCAATTATCTGGAAACAATGATATGAAAAATCATGTTTGAGTTTGTTTATGTGTGCTGGGCCTGCAGTCCGTATGTACTTTCTATAAGATAATCAAATATGATATATTGAATGTAAGCTGGCCATGGTAGTGCAGGGGTGGATTCTGTGCTTCGGGAACGAAGTTGGGGGAAAATCCAGGGAGCATCACAAAGGAGGGATCTCCCTCCTAAGATGGACAGGCCTGCGATGGATGCTGTGTAATTACCAGCATAAAACACTGTGAGGATATCAGAATTATAATGGAATTACATGAGATATAATAATAACAATAATGATAATCATAACAACAAGCTTCTTTATAGGGACAGTACAAATTAATGAATGCAAATACCAGAATGCCGCTTCTCGCCTGGTCTACAACCTCCTCAGACATTCCCATGTCACCCCCCCTGCTCACTCCCCTCCACTGGCTGCCTGTTATGGCTCACATCAACTTTAAGACTTTGGTGCTTTCATACCAGTTAGTCAAGGGGTCAGCACCTGGAGGCACCCTATTCCTTTTCTTGATTTTGGTGTACTTGGTTTAAGCACATGAAATCTTGTTAGTTTATTTTAGGTTTATGTTTCTTAGTTGATGTTGTGTTGGAGTCTTATGATGGCACTAGGATTGTTATCTAGCTTCTGTTGCTCCAGTATCCTTTGACCCTTGACCCTATGCACTTGTTGTACATCACTGGATATGAGCGTCTGCTGAATGCCTGTAATGTCATGTAAATACACCATATGTAGCCACCAGGATAATTCTCATAATATGAAGGATGTGTGATGTATTCAGGTCCAGATTCTTGAGCTTATTGATGAGCTTGGAGGGTGCTATGGGGTTTAATGCTGAGCTGCAGTTCACAAACAGCATCCTCACACAGATGTCCTTCTCTTCTGGGTGAAAGAGGGCTGTGTGCCGGATTTGAGCGATGGTGTCCTCTTTAGACTGATAGATAATTTCACCTGGATCCTAGGGCTGGCAGTAGTTTTGGTATTGTATCAATGTCAGTGGTAACATTTATATTAACATTTCTTCTCTCTTTCATCGCAGACAAGCATGAGTCCAAGCTCAAAGGGCTCATTTACTTCCAGGCCATTGAGGAGGTTTACTATGATCACCTACGCAGTGCTGCCAAGGTATAGATTTCTCATTCTCTCCTCATTTACATTTCCAGTCTCTTAATCTATCAGATTTATCTTTTAAAATTTACAATTAATAAGGTGTCATTTTTAACAATACTTGATAATCCAAAATATCTCAAGTATGAAGTCAAATTTCTTCTGATACACATCTTTTCAAAAAGTAATTATATTTGGTGAGATGAAAGCTTCAGCATGAAATTTGCTAAGTTTCCTTACACAATAATTTTCAAATGATTCACTCTTAAAGTACAAGGTGTAACACTGAATATGCCCTTAGATGATCTTGCCCCATTGTTTTTATACCTTTATGTCTTTTAAGCTAAATTTCAGTTTGAAACCCTTCAGGCTGCTGTGTAGCAGGTGCACCTCTTGTTACTATTTGTTCTTATAAGTCTTCCTGTGACTTCCTTTTCTCCCCATGTGATCCTCCAGAGTCCAAACTCGACTCTGACCTTCTGTGTGAAAACACATGATCGCCTTTACTACATGGTGGCGCCTTCTCCAGAGGCCATGAGGATCTGGATGGATGTCATAGTGACGGGTGCTGAAGGCTACACACAGTTCATGAGCTGAGGGAGCAGCAAATTCCATACTTGCATTTTGAGAGGGGGGGTTTGTTGTGCAATTAGCATTTTTCCAATCATCACCTTGTTGACTGTAATGGATGCATAAAAAACAGCCTATACAAACTTGTAATGGAGGGACATCTAAAGAGATCAACAATCTGGCTCTTTCACCAAAAGATTAATATACTCAAAAAATAAAGGCTTAGGAATAAAATAACTGCATTTCTAAAAATGTGGTAGGCCAATTTGTCCTACAGATGGGTATTCTACCACACTATAATTAATAAGAACCTTTGTGATTTAAACATAGACTATATTATTATTATCATTATTATAAACTTAATTAACTATATTCATTTTCTTTTGTATATCTTTAAATATTTTGTTTCAAATATATTTCACCCATCCATCCATTTATTGTCAACTGCTATCTGAAGCCAGGTCAGAGACACCAATTCCAGCAGGGGACCCAAATTTCCTTTGTCCAGGCAACATCCACCAGGTTGGACTGAGGGATCCAAGGTGATCACAGGCCAGCATGGAGATATAATTCCTCTACCTGGTCCTCAGTCTACACCATTGCCTCCTCCCGGATGGGTGTGCTTGGAACACCTCACTAGGGAAGTGACCTGGTGCTATTCTTACTAGATGCCTGACCCACCTCATCTGGCTCCAATCTACGTACAGGAGCAGTAGCTCTACTCCGAGTACCTCACGGATCACTGAACTTCTCATTTTGTCTTTCACTTATAATAATCTTATCAGTATTAGTGTAAGAACCATGAATAGATCTTATAATTGATATGCTTAAACTGTTCATACTAAATAAACCCAACGGACATTAAACTCAAAGTATCTCACTCAAAATTGGTTTTATTTTTGCTTTTTTTACATTTGGTGTTTTTTCTTCTTTGAGATCTATAATTATTACAACGGAAAAATGAATGAGACTTTTCATTGTAAATTATTGTGAAAACTGTTCACAGCATAACAGAATTTATTTTAGTAATATTGAGCAATAATTAATAATCAAGAGTTGCATTTTAACTGCTCAGCAAAAGCAATACTAGCTACCAAATATTGTATACTCCATGTAGGTTTTGGTCCTAATGTCACAAATTTAATATTATTTTGTGTTCCTGAAGCTTTTTTTAATAGGGAAGAGAGTAAACATTAAGGTGCCTGTACTTTATATAAATCCTATCCCATGCTACAGAAAATATTCCAATAGTATATCAACAGAAGTCATGAATTAAATGTCATAATCCTATACTACTGTAGTGCTTGTGTGTACATTTATATCAAAAAATCCTACAAATATCTCATTTTGTACCTCATGTTGGCAGCCAATCATCACCAAATTAGCATGAATGAAAATATCAAGCAGTAAATCATGGTCAGGTCTTTAATTCTATGTAATCAATTTTAGAAGACTCTTAAAGAACACAGTTCTTTCATCAGCCTTTGCTGTTCTTTTGTTTTACTATTTTTAACGTTTTAGGGGTGGTATTATTCAGGAAATAAGGTGGTTGTCTAGTAGTTGAATGATTGGTTCAATCCCCAGTTCTTTTAGAAAGCATGTCAAAATGTCTTTGAGCAACTACTACAACTACTTCTGGCTGCTCACATTAGGGGTAGTTACTTAAATTACAGTTGCAATCAAAATTATTCAACCCCTCACTGCAAATCAGGCCCCAAAAGTTCCAATTTTAGTTTCATTGATCCGCAGAACAGAATCCCAAAACCTCTTTGGCTTATTTATATAGTTCCAAACAAATTAGAACTGACTTTTCTTTTGCCTTTGAAACAAAATCCGAACTTTTGGGGCTATAGATCAGTGGTACATCTGGAGGAAGAAGAATTAAGCATACGCTGAAAAGAACACTCTGCCTACAATGAAGCATGGTGGTGGCTCAGTGATGCTCTGGGGCTGCTTCACTTCCTCTGGCACTGGAAACTTGCAGCATGTGGAGGGCAAGATGGATTCTATCAAGTATCAGGACCCCATTGAAAATCTTTAGTGGAATTTGAAAAAGGCGGGTACAGCACACAAATCCAAGAGTATTAGTGAGCTGGAGGCCTTTGTCCATGAGGAATGGGCTAAGATTCCTCAGCAACACTGCCAGAAGTTGGTGTCTGGCTATGCATCACGTTAGTAGCAGGTCCTAACGGCAAAAGAAAAAAATTCTGCTATTGGATTTTTTACCAAATTTACTCTGAGAAATCTGCAAAAGTAGTCGCCTAAATTTAGGAGGCAATAGAGAAATAGATATAAGTAAAGAGTAACTGAAAGGAATAAGAGAAAATTCTTGGTTGTGGCAGACCCCAACAGTGCTTGACGAAGCCTGTTTTCAGTTGTGTTACAGTCCCGGGGAAATTGAGGGAACCCCAAATTCTGTAGGTACACAGGGTGTACATAAATTAAGAAATACACAGGGTGTATTAAGTGTCGGGGTCACAGAGCACAGGGTGTGTCTGAATATCACTGTGTCTTGAATCAACTAGAGGCAGTGTCTTGACTGAAATTGCATAAACAGACAGAGGGTAACCTCACAGTGTCAACTACATCCGTCTGGACCATGGAAACCAACGGTGACAACAGAAGCGGTTATTGCAAAACTCAGATCACAAGGGTCAGTGGCTCGAAGGCATCCACACTGACTGGCCGTGATAGATAAAATGGACAGAGTTTGATAGAGAAATTAAGGATGAAGGGTAGGCACCTTTGTCCCGCCAGGTTGAATGAGTTTTGCAGGGCCCTACATTGACGCACGTCTAAATTCTGCTCCACCTTGAATTGGCAGACAGACAACTGGAGCAAAACATCTGTGTGTTGGTGTTGGTGTGTCATGTTTTATGTGTGTCCATCTCAATGTGAGAATAGAAGTCTTGGGAGAACAGTGAGACTAAGGAACTGTGAGGCCACAGAGTCGTGTGGTTAGAAAAAAAATGAGAAGCCAGCTATGACATTAAGGTTTTGCCTAGGCACCCATCGCCCGAGATGTGTATTGTGAAATGTAAAGATGAGAGGATCGGTTTATAAAAGGGACTGGCGCGGTCATATTTGAATCGTCGACCCATGTAGAACTAGGCTTTGGTAGTGGACTGCAAACTTCATAGGAACCACAAGTGCGATATCTGCTATCATAATAGTCTTTTTATAAGTACATATCTGCTGAGAATCTTATGTCCTCACTATAAAAAGGAATGAGTCCTGTCATTTACTTCCTCACAAACAAAGAAATATTCAGAAGGTGTGTCGTCATTATATGACTATTATTGATATCCGCTTAGTAAACTTCGTAGTTTAACTTGAAGTAAGGCCTCGAATGATGAGACTTGCCATGAAGGAAAAACAGCTGCTGCACAGAGCTGTCCTGCCCCCCTGAAATTATGTAATTGGTGTGTATGAGCTGCTCACAATCCAAGCAGACATTGGAATCTGAATCAATGGTGTCTCTGTATACAATCACAAAGTGAAATTAAGCACACCATGAACCGCGCTCCCCTAAACATCGACAATTTGGAAAAGCGTTAATGTTGGCAAACTGACTTTGACTTGGCAATTGACGACCTGACTAAAGACTACAATACTCTTCTTCTTTTCTCATCTCTCTGGCCTGTGTGTGTATGAGCGGATCCGCTGCCCCCCTTCTTAACTCTCTCTTTTTGCATATGTGCGATAGGCTGTCGGCCTTGGGTGTGTGTGTGGGTGTTTGAGTGTGAGGCGAGTTGAGAGCTTCACTGGAAGGTGAAAAAAAGCTGCTGAAAAGGTTTTGTGTTTAACATATTTGTAATATCTGTTTTTTAATGACTTTGATATCTGTTTATCCTCTCAGCCAAGTATGTCAGTCAAGTGACTCCAGCCATTGTCAAGTGACATGTAAGACTATAGAGAAGGATAAGTGCAAGTTATTTAAAAAATATCAAAAGTTGTAAAAACCTTTGAAATAGTTTGTGATGCAGAAGAATTGACTGGGCTAGGGCGTGGCTCAGAGCACTAGTGAGGCTTCATTAAAAGTTGGGAGAATATCTCTGAAGACAAATATCAGACAAGGGGGGAGACTCGAGAGGTGGAGTAAAGGCCAATTTGGGACCATCTCCCTCTCCAGTTGTGCTTCACCCATCTGCAAGGCAACATCCCCCTCCTTGTGTCTGTGTTCCTCACACATCTGTTTTAACACCTCAGTACTGGCCGTTTGACATTAGAGACATAAATTCAAATTGAACGAAGGTAACCCTGACTAGGCTTCTAGAAGCAATAGTGGGTGTTAAACATCCAGAGCACATTAAAAGTATTATGAAAATTTCGACAAAGTGGCATAAATGTGCAAAAAAATCTAATAGATGGTTGCCCCAAGGGGGTACCTTTGACACGCACATTTGTGACGATATGAAAACAAGAATAGCAGATTGCAAAAACAGTGACCAAAGTAACAAGAGACAGACAGAGAGAGATTTAGAATTGGAGATATTGGGCCTTTTTCAAAGAAAGGCCTCAAGAGATGGCCTCCAGGAATTGATAGAAGAGAAAGAGAAGAGGGAGAAACAGTGCATGGTTGACAAGGTGAAGGAGACTGGACTCTAGCCATCATTGATAGGGAATGTAAACATTAACGTCAATTTTGAACTTAGCCAGGAGAGTAGGCCGAAGTCAGCACCCACTGCCACATCTCCATCAAGCCCCAGCAGGAGCCCAATCCCACCGGGGTCTGATGTCCTGTATCCCAGATTGGATCAGGACACCCCCGAGGGGAAGGTGGTTTGAGAATCCATTCCAAAATGTTGCAGTACAGGACAGAAAGCGAGAGGGCCAGGGAACCAAAGAATAATTGACCACTTTGCAGAACATGAGAAGACTGTGGGGGAAAAGTCAAGTGAGAATCATATTGGCTCAACCTTGAAGGGCCACAGACAGATCCAGGACAGGAGAAGATTAGAAATACAATCAAAGAATTAGAGGAACATTTAGATAGCTACCAGGAAGTGACAGTGAGAAAAGACAGAATTGTGTCACATATGAGCTTGAGCGCAGATCCAAGATACATCCACCAGATAGATACACGGATGGTCAGTTTTGTATACTGATACAGGGCACACAAGGCCATTAGATACCATGGCAAACACTTGACCTTGTAGGGCTGCCCTCCAGACTACCCAACATCCATGAGGGGGCCGGTAAGTGGATAAGGGCATTCGAAGAGGAGACAATGGGCTAGATGGTGACCTCGGGTGTTATCAAAGCTGCATGGGCCCAGGGATTGGACACAACTACCATGAAAAACATGCTCCAGAACAGACTAAACAAGCAAAGAAAACTTGCACAACTGCAGCTTGGTGACCTGCAAGGAAGAAACAAACTAAAGAAGCCCTACAGGTGGAGAGAGATGCTCCTAGCACGGGACTACCAATGGCAGACATGTAACCAGCAGCAACCCAGCCTACAGCGTCTCCTGTGGTCAGCATATACTGAGACCAGGCCCACCCGCAGCAGCAATATGGGGGCATAAGACAACAGCAAGCCTTTTCTCGATCTCACTGGGAAGACCAACCACACCCAATGAGAAGGCCGGGTCCTCCAAGGCCATGCTGAGGATGTGGAGACACCACACAGTTCCTTGAGAACTGCCTGATGCCACGGACGGACCACAACTGGAGTAGGTGTGGTCATGGAATGCAGCCATGCAATGTAGAGGTGAAAGCCCAGCCAACCCATGGGCAGATCCAAACCATGGAGACTAGGGGTATCCAGAGAATCATACCGAGGAGGAATAGCTTCCCATCTTAACAATGGAAGCTGATAGTAAACCCATTTTACAGGTTCACATAGAAAGAAATAGTCCTGTAGTGGGAGAAGCAAACAACCAATTGCATATTATGACATAAGGTTTGACAATATAGCCTAAGGAAGGCCCCCAGGTCACCAAGAACCAGCAGCTGTACACTATGTATATGAAAAGGCAGCCACAATAACTAAAGGTTATCTACTAACAATTCATACAGATCACAAATGAGCTGAGCTAATAAACCAAGAAAAAATGTGTTAACCAGGCAAGATGCCTCCAGTAGACACCATTGTTAACCTATCCTGATGTGACGATCAAAAACATTTTTTACAACAGTAAATCTGGCCAATGTAATCCCGCTTGAGTTTGAAGGTGAGTCACAAGAGTACATTGCTGAGAAGATTCGGTACACAAGGCTGAGACCAAATGGAGTCCACTCCATTGATGCATGCAGACCTGTTGTATTTTGTTGATGAGTCATATTTCAGGGATCTTGAAGGCAGCCATGCAGGGTTTGCCATAGTTAGGCAAGAAGGCAAGAAGTTAATTATAGAAAAGGCTGAGAGTTGCATCCAGCCATGCTCGGCACAAACAGCAAAATTAACAGAAGCATACAAATTGGCTAGTGGGAATGTAGCTAACATATACAGGATTCTACAAAGGCACATGATGTGTGCCACTTGATAGGGGTCACATGACACTGACCACTGTGTAAGGGGGGAGGTGATTAGGAGGATAACAAAGCAAGGCTATTTGTCACCTTACTTGCTAGCAGCCATTCACGAAATTTTAAATCTATGTGAAATTTGTGCACAGAACAATCTGAGGAAGGGTATAAAAACCCCAAAAAAGAAAATTATGCCATGATTTGGCATCCCATCTGACATGAGCTCAGACAATAACTCGGCATTTGTGCAAAAGGTGGCTATAGGCATTATGATACAGCTAAGGATCATCCAACGCTTGGGGCCAGTGTACCACACCCCCACGTGGTAGCACGTGGGGGTGTACCGTTATTTGGACGCGATTGGCTACAAATGATTCAGCTTAACTGGCAGTCCATTAAGACCAAGCCCCCTCTAACCACTCTGCCTATTTGTCTTGACTAAGACTGTGATGACGCCTTCTGGAGGAATCATCTAGCCTGTGTATGTCTTCAGTATGCCATTGGTATAATGCAATGGGAAGTGGCAAAAGTGCACGCTATACAGCTCTTTAGAAATAACAGAAGGTAGCACCTGTGTGTAACTCCTTTTCAATTATATGCCCTTCAATATTTGGTTAAACACACGTGTGCGACAAATCTCCATTCTGTGCCATCAAATACACTGTTATCTCTGAATCTGTTGTACCACCATCACTGCTTGACATTTCTTTTGCATCCATATTCTTAGTTCTTTTTTAGCTTCAGCTTTACAGTCTTTGTAGAGAATCTTAGAGTTCACCTCAACATCATAAAGGCCTAAATATCATTGTCACACTAGTGTGGCGAGTTTCATTCTTGAGAATAGCAAAGAGACTAAAGAGGCTATCATAACCCGTCCTTAAGATAAGAATATAAGTAAACACAAGTACTCTCCGGAAAACCAGTTTGGGACATAAACATATCTGCACACGGAGTAGCCCCAATAAATGTGGGCCAATATTCAGGTGTTGAAGGAGCGTTTGCCTAGGTTTTTTCTTCCTGCAGCTGTCAGGCTCTTTAATCAGCACTGCTCCCCCAATAGAATAACTAACTACAATATACTGGATCATTAACAATGAGTGCAATCTGTCTTATCTATCCATACTGTATATAATGTACAGATTCCCTACCCATACTGTATATAATGTACAGATTCCCTACCCTACCCTGTTTAATGTTGTCTAACTACATGTTGTTTCCTGGATGTGATGTCTCTGTACTGTGCTCTACACTGGCTGCTGTTGCACTGCAATTTCCCCCAGTGGGACTAATAAAGGAATATCTTATCTTATCTTATAATGTACATATTTCTACCCTGTTGAATTTTGTCTATGCTACACGTTATTTCTAGATATGATATCTCTCTTACTGTGCTTTACACTTGCTGCTGTTACACCGCAATTTCCCCCAGTGGGACTATAAAGGAATATATTATCTTATTCATGACAAGTCACCAAATCTTATTGGGCCCCACCATAATCTGGGAGGGCTAAAGAGGACATCATAAAAAGCTTGACACAAGGATGCCCAGCACGCTCTCTGCTTCTGTTCTGATTTTCCTCTGATATAATTTTTGCAATAAATCCACTTTGTTGCTTTGAAAAGACACCTTGTCAGCCAGCCTCATTTTAGGCTCAAGGAGCCTCATTTTTAGCCGCAACATCTTCTCCTTATTTACAGTCCCTTTGTTTCTACAAATTTTGGATAAGTGACCTGCCCTTCTACAGCTGTGGCATTTTTTATCTTTGTAGTAACAGTCCACCTCCTTGTGATTAAATGTTTCCACAGCACTGTGATTGCACTGCCTATGTGATGCGTTCCTCTTGCCACCGTCTCCATGGACACGGCTATATCCACTTCCCCTCTGGAGAGTGAGCCCGGCCTCGGTCAGCGACCTTCTCTGTGTCGCCTCAGTGTTCAGTCCATATACGACGCGGTCTGTGAGCGCGTCATGCAAGTGTGCTCCAAACTCGCAGTGTTCCGACAGCTTTTTAATGACTGCTATGTATTCTCTCTCTTATTGGTTCCGTTTATGAAAGAGAAATCTTTCAGCAAATAAAAGCGGCTTCGGAGAAAAACGTCCTAGTAAAGCATCCACACTATCCTTATATTCCTTCTCTCTACGTTTATCCGGAACTATCAGACTAAGTAAAAGTCCATAAGTTTGGGCAGCTACCACACCAAGAAGAACAGCCTCCTTTTTGTCTACCTTAATTTCATTTAACATAAGAAAATGTTCAAACCTTTCCACGTAGGTCGGCCATTGCTCCACTGTCTCGTCAAATGCGTCAATACGACCGATGGATCCAT
>OMLC01104038.1:0-17807 GCA_900302585.1 Regalecus glesne | reverse complement strand
ACACACACACACACACACATATATATATATATATATATATATATATATATATATATATATATATATATATACATATATATATATATATAGATAGATAGATAGATATGTGTGTGTGTGTGTGTGTGTGTACTTCTGTAGTTGCTACAGCTCTGCACATCTCCTATAAAGATAGAGCTACTTTACATAAATACAAATAGTCAATAAAACCCTTAAGAAGTGAAAGAGATCCATTTGTTGTTGTCGAGGTGTCCTTGAGCAAGGCACTGTTCCCTTAACTGCTCTGCCCTGTGATGGATCTGTGGCCTTTCAATGGTGGTGGATACGACCGCCATTTGGATAAACACGTCTGCTAAATGAAGTTGTAACGTCGTGTTTACATGACATCACATGACACGACATGACATGACATTACCTGCATTTATCAGACACTCTTATCCAGAGTGATGTACAACAAGTGCATAGGGTCAAGGGTCAAAGGATCCTGGAGCAACACTAGAAGCTAGATAACAATCCTAGTGCCATCATAAGACTCCAACACAACATCAACTAAGAAACATAAACCTAAAATAAACTAACAAGATGTCATGTGTCTAAACCAAGTACATCAAGAAGAAGAAAAGGAACAGGGCTAAAACTAGGAGTTAGAGCTAGGACTGGATGGGGAGGAGGAGGTACAGGTGGAAGAGATGAGTTTTCAATCTGCTCTTGAAAAACCTTCCAAAACAAACTGTCAAGCTCTGAGAACGTCTCAGCCAGCCTTGCCCTGGACCTTTGTCAGGTCTCACGTGTGGCTCTGGGGGTCCTGGAGCCAAAGCTTTGCAGTGTCAACTTAAGTGTGGATGGGTGTGTATGTGCTGAGGCCTACCTGTGGCCGACTGAGCTTTCCACTGCTCCCTGTTTCTCACCACCTCTTCGTTCCAGGTTTCCTTGAAGCATTTAAAGTCCACCGTGTGTAGGGAACAGTTGAGGGCCCCACTGGGCTCGGAGCCAGTGCTCTTCACACTGGAACATTTACCATCACTGGCCCCGATACTGTTCAGACTAGAAGACAGGCAAAGGAAGCACGGGTTAAGAAACGATGGAGGAGAGATCCTGGTATACTGGGAGAAGGAGGCTGGTATACTGGGAGAAGGATGCTGGTATACTGGGAGAAGGATGCTGGTATACTGGGAGAAGGATGCTGGTATACTGGGAGAAGGAGGCTGGTATACTGGGAGAAGGATGCTGGTATACTGGGAGAAGGTTGCTGGTATACTGGGAGAAGGAGGCTGGTATACTGGGAGAAGGATGCTGGTATACTGGGAGAAGGAGGCTGAATATGGAGCTGTAACAGTCTCATCCTGTATTTTCTAAGAGTCATTGGTGGAAGTAAAAGATTTTTAAAGACAAATCTTCCCTCAGGCTGACATGTGAGACTAGGTATGAAACCTATTTGAATGAGGAGAAATGGCCACAGCTGTCTCATGTGACTGACAGGAGCCACTTCACTGACTGCAGCCTGGACAGGAGAAGTGATGCTGTCTCTCTGTGGGAGTCATAACCATTGATCATGTTGGTATCATCTGACCTTCACTGGGAGAGGAGGATGAGTTGTACAGTTCTATACGTGCATGTATGATCACACCTTTATGTGTGTGTGTGTGTGTGTGTGTGTGTGTGTGTGTGTGTCTCACAGATGCACATGTGTAAGGGTCAATAATCCTTTACCTGGAGCGTCTGAAGCCAGCTAGGCCCGAGTGGGAGGCCTCATGGATGAGCGGGGTCACAATCTTCTCTGTCATGTCCGTCAGCACAGTGAAGGTTGGCTCCACAATGAAGTCGATGAAGCCTGGTGAAAAGCAGTCCAGAGACACAAACCCTGACCCACCAGTGGCTCAGCTCTACACTCATGTTGTCCCTGCCTGGTCTCCTGACTGCACGTCCTGAAGCCGTGTCAGTAAAGTCTTCCACACAGGCCAAGGTAACCATAGCACCACATTGTCCCATTGTCTCATGACCATGGGAAGTTCTCATTAGCTCCTCCCTTTTAATTGGCCTCTCTCAGCACCCTTAACATGCAGAGCTAATGTCCCAGAGATGCTGCACATAGAGAACCCGTTATGAGTTATTAAAGATCTCTTCTGCTTCTCAACAAATGTCTCCCCACCCAGGCTTAGACTGCTGTAGACATGCATGCTGATCAGTTTCAGGTGTCCCTTTCTCTGCTTTACCTATCTGGGACTGGGCCACCATGGTAGATGTGCGGTCACAAAGAGGAGAGAAGGGCAGGCCCAGATGTGCTTCTTTATCCCCCTGTCAAGACACACAGTATCCAAACAACCAGTTGGTAGGAAGACTGCAACACCAGCTTCCCCACCTTATTCAGGAGGTGTTTCTGGAGCACATTCACACAGACCACAGGAGAGATAAGGTGGGGAAGACACACACAATAGGGGCAGAAGCAAACACAGAGCATGTGTCCTGATCTTACAGGAGAGTAAGATAACATCGACAGCTCTTCTGTTTTAGACTCCATCAGACTAGGACGGAGGATTCTGAACATCCAAAGGCATTACTGGAGTCGATCCCAGCAGCTACTCACTGTTCCTTCATAGTGACAGACTCCATTCTACACCTCACCATCAGTCCTCCCATTGTGGAGGTGGAAAAGACGGAGATGGTGCTCAGGGGATTATATATATATGTGTGTGTGTGTGTGTGCGTGTGTGTGTGTGTGTGTGTATTTAGTGGGATTTGTATGATTCAGTGTATCCACAAATGTGTGTGTGTGTTTGTGTGTGTCTGTGTGTGTCTCTGTGTGTGCCTGAGCATGCATGTGTGTGTGTCTGGAGCTCTCCGGTGGGGAGGTTTGAAATTAAAACCTTATGCGGAATACAGATCATGATTGGACTGGAATTAAAACAAGAGTCTTGGGGGGGGAAAGACAGTAAATAGAGAAGAAAGAGACTGAAAATGGGTAATGAAAGAGCAGGTGATGTGTACTGGCAGAGCAGAGGAGGAAGAACAAGGGCCTGCCTTTGCTGCAGTCTTCTAGCTCGTGTCTGAGCTGGCTTGCATCACAATGTCAGGCAGACCTTTACCACTAGCTCTTCTCTGCCAGGAGTCTGTGTAAATGGGAAAGCGATGAGGGAAATTAGATGAGTCAAAGAAACATCCCAGAGATACCTGAAAGGACAGCCGTGATTGGTTGATGCAAGCAGGGCTGTGCATCAGGAGGAATTTGGATGGTTCTACACTCCTCCCACACACACACACACACACACACACACAGACAACACATGTACTTTTTCTCTTATCTTTCTCTCCCTTAACATACTGACATGCACAGATGAACACACTTATCAGCTCTATTATCACTTGGTTTTCCCTGTTTCTATTCTCCAATATGTCACGTTGTCAATTTTGTTGTCTATGGTGAAAACTAGATCCTTTTCGGCGGATATGTTGCCGTCCTGACATTCAAAGTATTCGTGATTTAGGTGTTTAGGTATTTGATTGGTGCAGATCTCAGGGTCATTGTTGTCCGTTTATGCGTTCTATGAACTTTTCATGTAAAATGCTGATGATGACGATACAACTTCAGTGACCAATAATAGAAATTCCTTCTTGCCGCCCATTCCATTGACCTTAATGGTGGGCTATAATCGCTTCTAAACTCCATGTCCCCCAAGGCAATTCTTAAGGCATTCCCCTCCGCTCTCACCTCTCTTAACCCTGAGTATGGAACATCTGCTTTCTCCATTCAGTCAGAGCTTGCAGTTTTAATAGCTCCAGGCATCTTGCCTTGAAAAGGAGAGAAAGACTTCAGGCCAGGGCCCCTGGCTTTCTCATCAGCAGTCTCTGCCCGTGATGTATGACAGGAGCTCAGAGCTTTGCTGAGCAGGATCTCACTGGTCAGCCCACTCCTTTGTGGGCCACAGCCTTGACCTGCTCCCTCCATCCACGGTGTGTGTATATATCAGTGTTTGAATGTGTGTGTGGGGACACACACTGGTCATTTCCATGAGAAAGAAATGCAAAGAACGGACGGGGGGGGTTTAGTATATGCTTCTCCAAGGTAGCTGCACACGTGGTTCAGGGTGCACTGAGGTGACCCCATCTATCATTCGGAGAATAGCCTGGAATATTCCGTGCAGGATTCTGGACATCACGTGATCAAGAGACTCTTAAACAAGGTTATCTCGAGTTAAAGAACTTGGCGCCACTGTTTCGAAAGTACTAAATCCAATGTGACTTCAATGAGCGGAGTAACCATAATTTCTACTAATGGTTCCAAATTGAGTTCTCCTCTCTTTTTTGTAAACATAGTTGTCACATAAAATGCCGGATGCATTGGCGACATCACACACAGTCCACCGTCACAATCAAACTGATGTAAAATATGTCATGGAAGAGACGTGCCACCACAAGTCTTTCAAATCAGCCGTAATTGAGGCTGTAAGATGGGCCCTTTCACCACTTTTCTTATATACACAAATGAGCTACAGTGTTAATATGAGAGTTGACAAATCATCAAGTTTGTGGATGATCACATCATTGCGTGCCCACCCAGTAATGATGAAACTAACCATGGTCTCGTGGTGGAGGATTTTAGTGGCTGGTGTAAATGCTCCATCTTTGGAGATTGATGTGTCCAAAACAAAGGCATTGATCCCTGGCATCAGAAAGAAGCCTTCCTCTATTGTTCCTGCTCTTATTCATGACCAGGTTGATGAAGTTGTCCAAGTTCCGACCGTATCTGGGGACAATAACTGATAACTTAGTCTTTCCACTAATTAATGGCACTGTTTGTCAGAAGGGCTGTTCATCACTACATGTATTTTTATCAGACGCTCCAACATTTTGTTGACACCAAATATCGACAACATGTTTATGAGAATATTTTACTCCTGTTCTATTGAGTCTGTACTAACCTTCGCTTTTATTTACTTCTTTGGGTTACTTACCCATGCAAAACAGGAACAGCTTAGAAGAAACTTGTTAGGAATGTACAGGAAAATTACAGGCACAAAATCTAAATGACCAAAGTCACTCCTTGTTCAATGAGGTCAGGTTGCTTCTATCTGATCACAGATATGTTATTGCCACGATGCAGGGCCAATAAATTGAAGAAATTAATCCTCCATGTTGCTGTTGGCTTTTTGAACAATATCAGGACATTCTATATTTCTTTGTTGACTTGTGTGTGTTGATCATTGATGTCGATTATATTTACTGATGGCTGTGCCACAAATTGCCCGTCGGCAATAATAAAGATTACCTTGACCTTAAAACATCCGAGAACTGTTCAAATCAGAAGGCGCTGTCGACTCTCCTCCGCCGTGATTACCTTGGAAATATGATCTGCCTTCCTGCCCATCACCCCCCCCAACTGTCTGAATGCGCGCTTTGTCAGGGGCAAACAGGAGGAAGGAGGAGGAGGAGGAAGAGGAGAAGGGAGAAGAGGAGGAGGAGGAGGAGGAGGAGGAGGGAGAGGAGGCGGGGCCACACGCTGATGTTGTTGTTGCTGGGGTGTCACGTGGACGGGGGGAGGACTCCCTCAGCCGTCTCGACTCTCGGAGGAGCGCCAGGCAGAGGCGTACTGTTAGTTCGAACAAAATGGCTGCAGGATCACTGTCAGTGGGAGCTCACTGAAACATCGCCTGCGATGGCTGTCCACCGCCAAATCAGGACCCCTCCGCAATGTACTCGCCTGGAGTCGTCTTTCTATTCGCATTCGTGATAGCCGGCTCATCGAACAGACGTCGTTGCTTAACCTGCTAGCTGCCCGACTAGCGACCCGAACGAAAACATCTCTTTTTGCACTTTAAAACAAGTTGGCCAGCTGGGCGACAGCCTGTACGGTCTCGTCGGCGATTTTATCCCCCCCTCCTCCCTTTTCTTTTTTTTTTTTTTTACAACTGACTAATTTACCATCGTTTGCAAATTCTTGCTGTAGTCGATTAAACGCCAACTGGCTGGCTAACATAATTTTAGCTGCTTTTAAGAGTGATTGATTTTTGTGCGTTTTTTTGTTTTTGTTTGCGTTGCTGCGTTGTAATGTGGCGTTTTTAACTAACTGCCCTCAAGCAAGTGTTACTTTACAGCATTTTTCTTTTGCTCTAAAGATAAAATACAAGGTACTTGCTGTGTCTGTTTCTGGCTGGCAAGCCATTGTTTACCTCGGTATTCCTGTCACCAAGCTGCTCCAGCAGCAAGTCGGCTTATCTGCCTCCATACGGAAAGCCACGTCTGGCTCTAAAGGCGACTGATACCCCGAGCTGTCTCTTTTACGGGTACTTTGAAGAAAAAGACAACGGGGAATGCTTTCCTGTGCATTTTTTTCTGCCATGCACCAACTCTTCATTGAAAGCTGCCAAAGCTGTGTCAACGCCAGGTAACTAAATACATTTATTTATTCTTCCCCTGGTTCTGCTTTTAAATGAACGTCAAGTGTCATCGCTAGCCGCTTTCGGGAAAATAGCGTACGTGAAAGAGTGTGTACTGTCATTTGGAGCCGTAAATGGACATTTGTCTAATATTACTGTAGCTCACAAACAACTGATCTTAACGTAATATTTTTATCCCTAAATCGTCATGCATTTTTGACAGTGAACAAATGTGGTTCCTGGTTAGAAAAAAAGAAGATATAACTATTGCTTAATTGACTCGCAAGGGCTGCCTTACATATCGACAAAATAATATATGCTTACATTTATCGAGGTTTAACTCGGTCTTTTGAATAGATTTCTCCTTTCCCAGGTTAGGCAGGCGGGTGAGGGTTTGGGTTATATCATAGCCCGCCTATGATTGGCTGAGTGAGTTAGGATACGTGTGTAATGTGAGGAGTCCTTAAAACGGCTGGAACACACTCATGTCATTGTCATGGCTAAAGTGAGCGATTACTGCAAATGGCTTCTTGGCGAACAAGCAGCACCCTTTAAGACTCCCTATCATTGCCATTTACAATCAGCTAGGGTTTGTCACTTCTCTTTAATGATCTTGTATAATTTATCTTATAAAAACTGAGACTTTAGTTTTACGCTTACATTTCACAATTAAGTAGAGTCTTGACTGTCCCCATCCAATCCAGCCCCCTCTTTGTAAGGAAGCTGATGCTTCTGGTTGAACTATCGTCTTCCAATGTAGCTCCAAACCCCTTCCTGCGTTATATCCTCAGGCACTGTGAAATAGCCGTAATGCCTCTTCTTTGCATCTTAATTGAAGTACATAATTTTCTTGTTTGGTTTCTTCCTTTATTTCCTTCCTGTCCCTGACATCTCTGTCACCGTTGTCTTATCTTGCTCATCACACACCAATAGGAAGATGAAATGAAAAGAGCATGGCAACAGCAAAGGAATACATGCATGCATGCATAGTCACATTCATGCATGTGCTGGGAGGTAGGGAATTTGTCTGTGTGCACATTCAGTTATGTATTTAGCTGTGTGCATACATAGCACATGCATATGTATTCGTAGTATTGTGTGTTAAAGATGCGTACCATGGGAGTGTATGGGTGTCAAGCTCTCAAGGCTTGTTGGATAATGCGGGGCTGTTGTCTGCTGCATTTCTTAGACTCTCAGCTGATGACACTGACACTGACAGGATAGCTCACATACATATAAACGAACCCTTGTTCTTGCCCAGGGTCAGGGGTATTCTCATGCTTACAGACACCCTTCTTTGTGTAGAGTTGCAAAGCATTGGGAGTGGGTGGGTGGGGACATTGATGGAAAAATGTTGTTTCAGGGTCCCTTGGTGTGTATGTGTGTGTGTGTGTGTGTGTGTGTGTGTGTTTGTGTGTTAGCTTGGTTAAGATGAGTCAACTCACTTCTTGGGTATCATACTGTCAGGGTTTCTCTTTTCAGAGATAGGGCACTCAATATACCAATGACCACTGCAGACAAGGCATGTGGCTGGATTCAGGCCGGTCCGGGACAATTTGATGAAGTGAATATGTGTTGGAGTGTTAGGTCACTGGTGTTTGGGGGGCTCCAAAGACCAGTCTTGTGGATGCAGTGAAGATGTCTTCCTTGTTTCTACCAAATGATCCTTCTTACAAATAGTTGTAGTCTAGGGATGAGCACAAAGATTGATTGTTACTATTTGTTCTTGCACAGCCAATATTTACAATAAGCAGTTGGAAGATCAGGCATTCAAGAGTCAAGGTGTTTATTGTCATGCTGGTTATACAAGTAGAGTTATGTGCAATTCTTCTGCTGGGAGACTTTGTTACAGAAACACGAGATAAAGATAAAATAAAGTAAAATAAAAATGTATCATAAAAAAGTGTGTGTATCCATACACGTACATATAAAGCAATAGGTATAACAGTATAGGGTTTAAAATAGGAAAAGGTAAGATTAAAAATCAATCCAATATAAAAAGTAAGCATAAGTGTAATGGCATAAGTACCATTAAGACAGGACTAGTCAATTGAATATAGGTATGCTTAACAACCAGAATTGGATGAGGTTGCTTCATTTCATGTTTTCTTTGAGATTTTTGTCTTGGCTACAGTTTTTTTAAACACTATTTCTCTCATTTTGGTGGCCTGTCACCAGTACTCTCAACCGATTGTCTCATTTGAAGAAAGCACTCAAATGCTTTAGTATCTAGACATTTCTTTTGATTAGAATGATTTGTCATTGTTTTCTTTCAAGTCACAAGTACGTAAGTAAGTAAGATGTTAAAGTGACAGTATCATTAGTTTGAGAGGGAACACCATGCTTTATTACTGCTATCTTTTTCTGCTCTCCTACTCTGTAAAATGCCTTTGAGCTCTGTGGAAGACTATACAAATAAAAGTATTATCATAATCATCGTCCCCCCCCTGTCTGACCATTCACAAACAACTCTTGAGCTCTAGCTTAACCCTCGGGTAGCCGTCCACAGTGTTGCCTTCAAAGCAGGGCTGAAAATGGTGCTTAAGGACTTGGGCCTGCTCATGTCACTGGCTCTGCAAAAACAATATTTTTTGTGATTATGTCTTGCCTCTTGTAGCTTTATTCCGTAATTACTCTATTTGCTGAATAGATGTTGTTTTGAATAAACAAATGCATGAATCATTGCAAATGTCAGTTATTTTGATTAGGACCAGGGCAGGGTTACTCCCACTCAGCTCTGCTTTGGAAAAATGGCTTGTGTCATCTATCCCCTCCTCTAGTCATTGACCTTAGCCTGTTACTGGCCATGATTGTTACTAAGCCAGTGATTATGAGGCTTTTAAAACAACTGGCAGAGGTCTGATAGATAACATACTTAACACCACTGCAGGGTGCTGGCCCGCTAGAATAGATGTTCAGAGTGAAATCGGTGATTCCGCAGGAGGCTATTCCCCAAAAGCTATTACCACCTCTCCTCTATTCTATGGCGAGTTGGGGGTATTTTTATGTTGGGGGATGGGTGGGGCCAGGCTGAAGGCTTACCAGACAGCTGTTATGTCTGCTGTGACTTGAAAGGATTGTGCTAAGTGAATTGGGAGTGTGTACATGAAGAGCGGGACTCTGCAGGCTGTCTGTGTGGGTTTTGCTTGCGTGTTTGTGTGATTCTCTACAAGAAGGTGGTCTAGTTAAACTGTCCAGGGCTCACTGATGCAAGAGTGCTGTAACAGACGTGTGTGCACCCACACATGTGTACATGTGTGGTTAAACAAGTTGTGCTCTCCTTTATGTTTTAAACAATGTTCCAAGGGGAGGGGTTGGGCTGTTGTGTCGGGGTGCCAGGTTTGGGTTGGAGGGTCAAGGGGGAGGGAAGAGCCATGGGGGGCCCAAAAGGGGTAATTCAAGCTTGGATGGGGATCTGGAGGAAGGGGGAGACAAGCCAGGGAGGCGCCCTGTGATTGTTGGCAGTGGTCCAGGAAAAGGCTAGTTTGCCGAGCTGAGTCGGCGACCCTCTTCCCTCCCTCTGTTCTATATCAGGTAATTAGAGAGACATGGAAAAGGAAAGGCATACTATAGAAGTTGACAAAGGTACTGGGAGGACTTCCAACATATCCTATATACCTTTCCCAGATCACAACAAACATAAGTAAGCCTTAACCATTGTGTAACAGGAATCAGAGCCTACGGTTCTTTCAAAGCTCTCAGTTAAAGCTTGTGAGTTACATGGGCACACACTGGCTAGACCTACGTTGAGGCCAAGGCTTTGGCCTGTAAGCTCGAGCTTTCATTTGTGATTTGGCCTGTATTATCCTATAATATTATTTGAACTATGTGATGATAATGTGCAGTGTGTAAAATGGCAGACTGTTTTTAAGGAGTATTTGGTGTCACACAGGTTACACAAATAGCATGAAAGGCATATTGTCTTTAAGAGGTCGAGCAGTTTTTTTCTGATAGGTTTCGTCTCTCCCCTGTTTCTTTTATCTTAATGAGCAAAGGGTAAACAAGGGAAGAGCACTCAAGTCTGTCATTAGTTGAACTGAGGAGTGAGAAAAAAGAACATATGTCCAACATTTTCAACTTTGTCACTGATGCTGAGGTCAATGATCAGTCTATATTGGTTTACTTATCAGCACATTTTCCAAATTATGCACAGTGAGTGTGATTTGGAAAAATACGCTGTAAATCCATCATGCCTACTTTTAATATGTTATGGTATGTTTATATGAATTATGTTAAATATATTACCACAAAGCTAGGCAAGAGTTAAAGGCCCATTGCAGTGAAAACACTATCTTGCTGCTATCTGGGGGATTTGGTGACATTGGGGTGCATATGAGTGTGAGTAAAAATCAAAACTTAGAGTTTCTGATATGTCATCAAAAACTCTGTCAAACAGCAAGATGATGCTGTCTTTGAAAAAGGTATATTCAATGACGTTTTTAACATGGGGAAATAATTGGTTCAATTGTTCGATGTCCGCTGTCATTGCTCTCTCCGGCTTGTTGACCTATGCTTTTAAATTTTCCACTACACTGCCACTTGCTAGTCTCTGGTGCCCATGTAGCAAGCTGTTTTCAATATGGTGTGAACCAACCTGCTCTTACATGGCTGCTGTTTTGTGTTGTTTGGATATTACCCTTCCTCAAATGTGAATTCTACACTAAGCTCCAGGCTATTCTGTTCGAGCCAGTTACTGTATTTCCATGAAGTATTCATTTATAGAGTAGATTGAGTTTTTCTTACTTTTACTTGGAATTTGAATTTATTTAAATGTATTTCCATTTCTTTAGTCAATCCGAATGATGGTGAGCTGCAGTCAGTAGGCCACCCGAACTTTATTTGCTATAAATTACCTTTGAATCTTGTATATTTTGACCTAAGCTGTGTTCACTATGGGACAAACAGTAGCACTGACATTAGTGAGAGTTTCCATTTCTTTTCCTCAAAAGCCATTTAGAATGTGCTTCGAGGTTTGCTTTGTTGAAAGGCAACACATCAAAATCTAGCAACATATCTCTTAGCCACCACAATCTCTGCAAGGGATTGAGAGCTTGACAGCTGTGATAACACACTGATATGTAGATGAATGTCTACACATCAGTGTTGATTTAACAACTGCAGTGCTTGTTTACGAAGTGCTTACTTGTGAGTTAATTCATTCCATTCTGATTTGACAAATACAAACTGATTTGCCACAAACGAAATATACACTGACACAAGCATATCCGAGCCCAGTCCTTGCGATCCTGTAGAATTAAAATGCTACCTACAAGGATTTGTATTTCTGCATACAAAAGTCCGAATACGTAGTTCTCATAAATTACAACAATGATATTCATAAATAACACATAACTCTTTTATGACATGTGCTTTTCTTTAGCCGTTTTCTTCTACATCAACAGAAAACAGATTCCCTTCAAGATGTTGAACTTGTTTCATTTCATGAAAAGTTATTGTCTAAATTTGGTTATCGAAATGGCACTAACTGCTACTTGCTAGCAGTCAGAATCCAAAAGAAATATTTAAACACTAACCAGAGAAATTGACTCTATTTCATCTACATCTCAGTCCTAAAAACTCACCTTCTGACAGTCTCTCAGTTTGGTCTTAAAAGGGGGTTTTCATTTTCACTCTTCCTTCCTCAGGCACTCACCCACAGCAACATGGAGTCTGCCAGTCACCTCTCACAGTTCTCCTGCTCTCTTTCTCTTTCTCACAGCTTTCATTTTCCTCTCCTTCACTCTTACATCAGAGCAGGCTTTGTTCCCACAAGTAAACAGAGCACTCATTTTTATTTTCTGTAGTTGATGATTTGACTCTTTATAGCCTATGAATTGTTGATTGACATTTCCCTCGCCCACCCCATCATACCCTCATCTCTCTTTCTGCTGTTTGGCAGTGAAAAGCAGTCAAAGTAACCTTGAAGGGAGTGTGCCCAGGCTTTCCCTTTCCTTTTAGGTGTGTGTTTGTGTTCCAAGATTCCAGATTGCATCCGCCTGGCCTCTTTTCACTACACAATTATAAATTCCTAGTTGTTTTGGTGTAAGGCTTGTTACATTGTGTGGAGGGGGGATGTTTGCATGGCATTCACCATTAATAACAGCAGTAGTGTTACCTCAGTCATTATTGATATTTTGCTATTATGAAGTGAAAGCATATATTGTTCCAGATATTTCATACAATAGTTTAAATGAGAAAAAGCTGGATAACAACATGCTTATTATGCTAAACACTTATTGACAGCAGGGAGGAAAAGTTGATTGTCTTTCTCCATTATATCACTCCATTATACCTGGGTTCATTTGCATTATCAATTGAGCTGAGGTGTTTCTAAACTCGAGGAGTCAACATGTAACAGGACATCTAATTTATAATAATATAACCTGATTACCATAGCTTACTTTTTGATTACTTTTTCAAATAAATTTTGAAAAGCAAGCATGCAAAGAGGCACACGCCTCTTTGAAAGAAAATGAAAATGAAAAACAGGAACATTCTAGCTCACAAACCTCTACCATAGAAAATCAAATACGACTAACTCTCCAGCTTTCAGCAAAGCTGGAGATCCAACTGGACATTGGATCCTTGAGTACAGGTTGTGTATTCACTGCAAGCAGACTCTGCACTGGTTGCACATATTCCCCTTTGCCAGTCTCTATTGCTAAAGATAAGATATTCCTTTATTAGTCCCGCAGGGGGAAATTACAGAAGTACCTATGTTTAATATTGGAAGCCTTAAGTGATTAGAAAGTATTTGTGTTTGCTGAGAATTTATTCTGGCCCTCATTGCAGGGAAGTTTAATAAGTAGTTTTTTTATTTTATTTCTGTATGCAGGGTCCAAGATTGACACTTGCCAGTGTCAACTAATGCTAGAAAATTAGTATTTGGTTGGTAAATTATGGAGACCACCCACTGCTTTGGCTGGTAGAAAAAAATGAATTTCCTACACATTTTGGAGAAAGCTGCTTTTCACATTCATTTTAATCTGCTAGATCTACCTTTCTACGTGTGTTATGCATAGTATGTAATTGCATTACTCATCAAACTGCAATTTCTTTATTTAGAGTATTTGAGGTACATATTTTCATCCAGGCAGTTGAAATAAATCCGGCTATGTTGAGATTGATTGCAGCAATGGAGCCCCCAGGAAAGAAAAAATAAAATCGGTGAACTTCAGGCCAATGAGACCTCTTCTGCCACAGCCAGTAGAGATGCTCGTTCCTTGTCTTATCCAGCGACACTTGTCCTCAAGTGGGAGACAAGAAGGAGGAAAATTACTTTCAGAGTAAACTGTCTGGAGGAGACTGAACATGTTACTGCAGAATTTAAAAAAAGCATTAATAGCATTAGACTGAAGAAGTCACCTGGTGAGTGACGAAACGTTTCAAAAATGAACCTCTGATCCAGCTGAACAAATTCACCTCTTTTGTGATTAATATGAACTATGTCACTGAACTTATTATGATTATTATTGTTAATTCCATTATAATTATATTATTTCTCAAACTCCTTAATAAATAAGTCTTCTTACACTTAAATGTGCATACCACTAATTTTATTAATTAAATTGTGTTTCACAAGTGTTGAAACAGTTGAACAAGTATTTTTTCAGACAATTTGTGTCATTGCACGCTGCTATAATATAGATTGAGACAGACTTTCATAAGATACCAAGATGGTATGATAAGTAGTAATAATAGCAAACTGGAATACTAGAAACCAATTTATTATCTTTGAATGGTAAAAAAAATAATAAAATTAACTGACCTTTACATTTTTCCATCTACTAGACATTTTTGCAGGTAAGCCAAAAAGTTAACTTTCGACCCTGACTCTTAGCTAATTATTAGAAGTCAGTTAGTGTGTGAAATCATATGGGGACAACATAACCCTCCGGACCTTTTAAATGGTAGTTTACCATAAAGCCCCAGAACCATTTGACTGACATGCACATAAAAACAAGTCAACAAAAGTAAGCACATGCAGAATACACACAAATGAGCAAAAATACCAACAAAGTATTCATAAGCAGCAAAAAAACACAAGCAAAGAAACAGACCCCCTTAAAGCCTCTTGAATTAAATAAGCTTCAGCTCATTTGGTTGGCGGCATGCAGGCCTGCCTGGCATCGTGCGTTGTGTTGTTTTCCCTTTTAATGAGCTGCCGGAAGTTTAAAATTTCATAGCGGCATACAGAGCTGCCAAGATACTGAAAGCTAATTTTCTGAAAGCAAACTTCAAAGCTGTTGTTATTAGTCTCCCTCTTGGTGATGCTTTCTCCCTCACCACGCCTTGAACTCGATCACCCTAGCCATCCACTCTCTGTTTCCAATCTATGTTTTTTTATATTTTAGAAAAAAAAACATAGGCTTCTCCTGTTGTGATTTTTTTTTCATTCACTAAGCATGTTTTGGTAACCTAAACCACATAAGACGAGCAGAAAAAGAAAGGTTTTTCCTCAGGTGTGATCATAAAGTACCCCACACGCACATGCAGGGCAAACTTCACCTTCTTCAAGCAGAGCTGGAGTAATGCTCACGAACCAAGCAGCTTGTGTGTTTATGAGTGCGTGGGTGCATGGATGTATATGTTCTTCCAGCTCTTAAACACAAGCACCACTCTTCTTACGTCTTATCAGTTGTTGAATTTACAGGCTTGTTTTTCTTCAAGCTATTTAGTTGAATAAACATTTGACATGCATTATAACAGCAATACACACAAATTACTACAAAATACTACAAGTGTGCATAGTAGTTGAGTTTTCATAGTAGCAAGTGAGGCCCGTCTGTGATAAGGGCCTCTTGGCTTCCCCAATGTCACAGGGGTGCATGGCTGCAGGGATAGTAATGGTAGAAGAGAGTGGAGTTACCACATGCTCTGGGAATGAGCCGACCGTCATGCCTTTCTGCCTTATGAGGAAAGTCTCTTCCCCCTTTGTCTCCTGGGTGTTGTGTCTGCGGTTTGTCCATTAGCCTTTTAGATACACGTGAAGCTGCTGGTTTGTCTTGCAGCTCTTTCCTCTCTGGAGTTTTTTTTTCTCTCTACCCCCACCCCCGATAGTCTCGTTTGGAACCCTGTCAAATTAGCTTCTTTTTTTTTTTGCTCTCCTTCTCTTCTCTGCCACCCCTCCCTGCTTTTTCGTTAGGCTCCTCGACTTCTTAATACTTCCCAGGGTCCATGCGATCAGGGTGCAAAGGTATTTCCAAGCTTCTCTCTCTTCACCCTGTCTGCCGTCCTCGACATTTGACTTTCTCATGGTTCTGTATTTCTTTAACTCCATTCTTCAGCAAGAATTATTTTCCTCTCCTCTCATCAACCTGAATCCCTCTCCAGTTGCTGTCATTCTTAATTGGTTTTGCTGTTCTCTCAGCTTTCATTACTCCCCCTGCTTTATTATTTTTTTCTCCATGTCTTTTCTGCTCTTCTCTCATCGCTCCTCACCCTCTTTATTGTACCCCCTCCGCATCCTGGGTGGAAAATGACAGCCGTCAGTGCGCATCTATGTGTGTGTACTTGTGTGTGTGTGTGTGTGTGTGTGTGTGTGTGTGTGTGTGTGTGTGTTTGTGTGTGCAGCCTTAATTCCCAACATCATATTCATCCCCTAGTGTTCCTTTAACTGTGGCATACCTCACAGTTGCTGGTTGCATAGCTTTTGTTTCCCGCAGTCCAGAATTGAAGGAATCTATCCATGCTGCAAATGTAATGTGTACAATTTCCCAGCAGCCCTGAACCCATTTGACATGTTTTTTCTAGGTTATCTCTGTATTGTAAAGTGCAGCTTATTTTAGATGTAAGATCATTGCGTTGGTGGGCTTTGGACTGAAAAATTCACTTCAGGGCCCAAAAGCGGATCATAAAGACGTTGAGCTGAGACCACCGTGTTCAGTGTTGCATATATATATTTGGTGCGATGAGATTTTTTTCTTTTTTAGACCTTCGTTTGTTAGTTGACCCATTGCAAGATCATGTCCTGTAGGTATTGCAGTTTGCACGTATTTAAATACGTGTGGTTGTGTGGCTGTCAGTTGTTTGTCTAAGACAGTATGAACATAAATATAATATGACGTAATTTCCGTAGACATTTTGTTCTAGCAATACTCCATAATGGTATGTGCTGATGAGGCACCACGTCTAAGTGAATATTAAGGAAATACAAGTTATTTGTTTAATTTATATTTCCTGAGCATTACCAAGTGTCTGCAATGTAGGCTGAATGAGCTAATGTAGCCTTGTAGAATGGAAGCTTAAAACTGCACAGTCTACCAGTTTGCAGTGGCATGCTGCCACAAAGTGACCTTATCCTGATAGCTAGAGCAGAAACACCCCGGGGTCACTGTGGAAGAGGGTTTGGTGTCAACAACATAAAGTGAGATAGAATGGCGGACCAGTTGACTACTGATTCACCTCTTTTTGTGATTTCCTTACCTGGATTATTGAGCATTCATCAAGACGGCGGACAGCATAGTGAGAAAAAGTGGTGGATGTAGGAAGGAAAGAGTGGAGAAAACAGTCCTATTAAGTTGGAGGGGGGGTATGAACAGTTTACCTTGGAGTTAACAGTTTTCTCTTTCTATTACTTCCCTGATCGGCAAATCTGAAAACAAATGTGTATAACATTTTCCTTGACCATAAAGTGCAATTTTAAATTACTGATAAAATTAATTGTCAATGAGATTGTTGTATAGAGACCAAGATAAACCTTGGTGGATAAGGATTTTAAAAAATGGATAGAACCTACAGTGCTTTACATTTACAGGTTAAAATGAATCTTTTGTTGGCTGTCCAGTATGGGAGATTAATTTTCAGAATTCAAGAGAGGATATCAGAAGAGGTTTTCAGCAGCAAGTACACAAACATAAGGTAGGAGTAAAAATGAATAGATTCAAGAGGAGATTGGCACAGGCTCTCTGTTGCAATATTATAGAAACATTTGCTGGCTCAAAAAAGATACAGGATCAGAATCAGGGTCAACTTTATTGGGAAAGTCAAGTGTGCTTTAGCTGTGGTTTACAAGAGCTTCTAGTACTTACATATATCACTCACACAAAAAAGATTAAAAAAAATTAAAAAAAGGAATTACATGGATTACGGAATAGTGGAGTTTTGTCTGTCTGTCTGTATGTCTGTCTGTCTGTCTGTCTGTCTGTCTTCTGAATAACATATAGGCAGCATAGTGGCCCAGTGGTTAGCAACCTTGCCTCAGAGTAAACTCTTGCCTTTGCCCCTGACCAAGGTAATGGATAGAACTGGAGTTAGTCCCCGGGTGCTGCAGCTATTCACTGCTCTTGTGAAATAGGATGGGTTTATTACAGAGAACAAAGTCATTGTAAGAACACAATGTCATTAAAGTGGCTTTCATTTGTTATGGCTGAATTATATATATATTTATTATATGCTTATTTTATTATATAACGATAGCATAATTTATAAAACCAGTAT
>OMLC01104035.1:0-11880 GCA_900302585.1 Regalecus glesne | reverse complement strand
AAGAGTTACTCCCTCCATCCATCCATCCATCCATCCATCCATCCATCGTCAACTGCTTATCTAGAATCGGGTTGTGGGGGAACTGGAGCCTATCTCCGTTCTCATTGGGCGAGAGGCAGGGTACACCCTCTATAGGTCACCAGTCTATCACAGGGCAGATCTGTTAAGGGAACAGTGTCTTGCTCAAGGACACCTCGACACGCTTCTCTGCAGGACCGGGGATCGAACCTGCAACCTTACGATCGCCAGGCAACCGCTCTACCCACTGAGCCATGCCGCCCCGTTATCCAGATCTGGTTTACCTAATAAAGTATTTTGTATATATAAGATATCAGCGTTTTGGTGATATCTTATATAGACAAAATGCACTCTGACCGAAGCGCATCTTATATGACCCTCATGAATCACAAACGTATCTACCCAGCATCAGATGCTCCAGCCTCAGGTACCTGCATATTCTATGTGGAGAGAAGTCTTTTTACATCCACTGGCCCTGCAATAGTTGTTGTTTGTTACCAATAATGCACTACCTGTATTATTGGCTCACTATATGAGCCAACAGAAAGCAATTGCACAATTGATCGATAAAAGCAGGTCTTAAGTAAAAGGTGCAGCATTCTACTGATGTTTTAAGGGCACGTTATTAAAATAGTGATGTCCATCTACGTAGGCGGGTGCAAAATGCCCTATCTGTCACTATAATAGCAATCCATCAAAGTGCTAGTGCTCATGGCCTTGAAAGGGAAGGGAGGGGAAATGATATGGGACTTCTTTGAAAACATAAAGCAGTCGTACACAAAGAAGAAAATCTGTAGTGGTGAATGGAGGGATTTGCCTCAAAGGATAAACCAAGCAGTCGTTGTCACCACAGCTGTTTGCAGGACATCAGTTATAAAATCATAAAGAGGTAAGGGGCGGCATGGCTCAGTGGGTAGAGCGGTTGTCTGGTGATGGGAAGGCCGCAGGTTCGATCCCCACACCTGCTGAGGAGCGTGTCGAGGTGTCATTGAGCAAGACACTGTTCCCCTAACTTCTCTGCCCTGTGATAGACTGGTGACCTATACAGAGTGTACCCCGCCTCTCACCCAATGAGAAGGGAGATAGGCTCCAGTTCCCCCGCGACCCGATTTCGGTTGACGATGGATGGATGGATGGATGGATGGAAGGAGGGATGGAACAGCTAGCCACCAAAATCTGAAAGGGGTTTTCTTGATCAATTTTCTTAGCTACAGTCCAAGGCAGGGCTTCTAAGCCTTTTATAACTTGGAGCCCAACTTCTGATTATAGAAAAATAAATCCAAGGACCACCCCCCCTAATGAATAGGTTTTTAAAAAACATGACAAAACAAGGAGAAAAGATTAGCTGACCTGTACATGTGTGTTATGCCACGGTCAGCCGTGATTAAATAAATGTTTATTTAAACGGCACTTTAAAAAGCCCGTGGTTACAAGGTGCTTTACATAAATCTATGAAAATGGGGCAAACGGTTGACATAAATACAATGAAAATCAAACATGACAGAAAGACACAGACTAAGGTGAAAACTTGCGTCTACAAAACGACTTGCCTGAAAAGATGGGATTTTAAAAGCCACATAAAACAGTCTAAAGATTTCGCAAATCTAATGGATTTGGGAAAATCATTCCAGAGATTTGGCACTAAATCTGTAAATGTAGTCACCCTTTGTTTTGCAGTTGGAGCAGGGGATGGATAAAAGACAGGTTTGAGGACTGGAGTGGTCGGGAAGTGGATTGACGAGTGAGAAGATCAGAAATCTAAGTGGAGGCAAGATCATGCAGTGCTTTCAAAGTGATCGGTAAGATCTTGTCGCTTATTTGGAATTCTATGGGAAGCCAATGGAGATGATGAAAGAACAAGGTAATGTGGGACCTATGGCTAGTTCTACTGCATAATCCAGCAGCTGTATTTTGAACCGACAGCCAAGAATTTAAGGCAGCTCGAATGAGGCAGGAGTAGAGAGAGCTACGGCCGTAACAATCGAAATAGATCCCCGTACCCTTGCTCTCAATGAGACGCATGGGCTTGGTTCCTTGGAAATAATGAGATCAACTTGTGGTAGGACGGGTGAGGTGAACAGGCAGAGTAGCCTTCAGAGTTACTCTCAGTTTGGTCCTTGCCTTTGATTTTGCGACTGTCACAATGGAAAACCATGACTCGAATAAATAGGTGATGGTGAAAGCTAACAAACAAAACAAAAAAAAGATTGTGGGTTTTAACAGAGAGCCAGTATCCACAATGAAGCAAGGTCAGAGTGTGAGCTGAAGCTTTAGGCCGCTGTCTGCTGATAGCTCCGTCAGCTCATTTTACAGCCCAGTGGAAAGAGCCATGTATTCTGAAACAGGATCCAGAGACAGAGGCTCCAGAATCCAAAAGGTTTCTATGTGGTGGGTCCTCTGGAAAGTAGTCGGCAAACGTTTGTGACTAATGAATCAAATCTTGGGTTATACCACTGAATGTGTTGACATGAGGAGAGGCTTCTGAAGTTTCACTCAGTACTGAAAGCATGTCAAATCGTCACTCCTTGACTCTTCCAATTCAAACAAGTGTTTCTTGAGGCCCTCAATTTTGTCTGAAACTAAAACATTACTTCCCGGCCTGCATTGACAACTTGAGCTGATATAACTGTCGGATATATTTTACAAGTAGGTCATTTTTCTCACCAAGGTCACCATCAGTGTAATAATGAGCAAGAGGGGACAGCTGCTCTTTGTAGAGAGATGTGCACTTCTATCCTCGGTTCAAAAAGGTGATTCAGCACACAACGTCTAGAAACTCGCCATACTTCACTGTGGCACAAGAGCTGCAAATGATCTGCGTCTATTCGTTCACACAGAGCAGCAGAAACACCTCGAGTTGAGTGCTTTTTTCTTAATGTAGTTAACAGTCTTCACAGCCACGTTCATGACCTCATGCTGTTCTGGTGACACCTTCTTTGTTGCTAGACTTTCCTCAAGTACCAAAAAGTGCATTAACTTGGCGTCTAGCGCCCTCTCTTGGATGTTTGGTAACACCATAATATATTCCTGTCGTTATGCAGGGCTGTCTGTACAAACACCAGCAGAGTATTTCCAATCAACACCATTTCAGGTGAAGTACTCATGAGGCAGTGCATTCAATTATCTGCTTTTTGTTCTTGAAATGAAGGCCGAACTTTAGACTGATGCATGTGACAGGACCCCGGTAGCCATTGACTGCCCTTTATTTTCTTAGCTGAAGGCACAGCAAAGCAAAGGGCATTCATCCAATGGAGAACTGATTTATTTTTGTGAACCTGTGTGGTCAGTCTCTGTGTGGTCACAGTGTGTGGCTAGAGTGCTGGCCTGGGATTCAGGCGTTGCGGGTTCCTATCCCGCCACGTAGCTCGGTAAATGTGAGGCATTCATTGTAAAGAGCTTTGAGAGGTCATTAGACCAGAAAAGCGCTATATCAAAACAAGTCCATTGACCATGGGTTATCGGTTAAGCCAGTCGGCATGGCACATTTCACATGATTAAAGCAGAAACGGATATGCAGGATATAGTACACAAATAAAGGCACACTTCACCAGCCAAACTATTAAAGAACACATTTTTGGCACTTATATTATCGTGAATACACATGAATACAAATAAAGTCCTTCCAGGCTTAATTAGACCGTGCACAATGTGTAGTATGTCTACATGGCTTCCATAGATTAACACAACATCCTGTCCTTAGACTCTCATATCAGATAAGGAATAACTCCCTTAAAAAAAACTTTAACAGCATAAAAATAGGAGGAAACCTTAGGGAGAGCAACAGAGGAGGGGTCTCTCTCCTAGGATGGACAGGCTCGCTACTCGAGGATTTAATTTGATTTATTTTTCACACGTTAAACAGTCAAATAGAATATCTAGACAGGGATACAATTTAAACGTAAGCTCTCTGTAACAATACGAATAATAACCAGTCCATGTTTGAAAAGGACATGGAATGAAGTATAGACCTTATCTGGTCCGACCCCCTTTTTTATGTGTTATTAATCCAATCATACAGAAACAAAACTTTCAGATCAAAAAGAAATAAAACAAAAATGCATAAAAACTGAAATAAACAAAACAGCATAAGTCAAACATGGCACCTTACCCATCCTGCCATAGGTCATGTTATTCCAGTCCCACCTCTTGGTTTAACCATCTATATCTGTTCAATATACTATTTTAACGATTTTGTTTGAACTTTCATGTTGATTTACTTCCTTTATTTACCAGTTATTCCCTAGATTAATTCATTTGACGGTGATACAATCAAGTTCTGGATTTATCTTCACTGATTTTTTTTAATTGTACATATTCCTCAGACTTCATCTGTACTTTCCCTCAATTAGAGCAACTTTTGGATACTGTTTGGTAACGGCTGATTTCTTACTTTGTACATGGTTAGAATTTCATGAAGTCAACCAAATCCTTGAGTTTTGAGTATTTCAGTCTGGTAATAATATTTTCTTTTCCCCTTATCAGTTCCACAAGAGAACATCTGCAATTCCCTGTATTTAACCTATCTTGTTGTATAAGAGCCGTGACCAGCCACCATGTGGCACTTGGGGATTCAGTGTTTTGCTCAAGGACACCTCCACATGCTTTCTTGAGGACCAGGAATGAACCTGCAACCTCCCAATCACTAAACAACCTCTCTACCCACTAAACTATGCAGCCCCCATATAAAGAGTGGGTTTCTACATTTTCAGTAAATGGTCCATCCATCCATCCATCCATCCATCCATCCACCATTAACTGCTATTCCGAAGTTGGGTTGCAGCAAACTGGAGCCTATCCCAGTGCTTATTGAGCGAAAGACAGGGACACACCCTGGACATGTGGCCAGTCCATCACAGGGCCTCTGTGTTTGCCTTTTACATGTTCCCCCACACATTCACACATATGATGTATGGAAATATGATGGAACAGTACAAGGTGTATAGTGAAGGTTGATGTAGATCATTGACTTTATATAATATTGCAATTGTTGTGGGGACCCCCGGAACAAGCAAGGGGAGGATAGTTATTATCATTTTGCAAAGAAATTTGATTTCTGATATTTTGGATGTCTACATCCTTTATCAAGACCTTCTTGTTTGAGTTAGTCAATTTGCAAATGTTATGCATTTTGTTTTGCATACTATTGCCCAAGGGGCGGCATGGCTCAGTGGGTAGAGCGCTCGCCTGGTGATCAGAAGGTTGCAGATTCGATCCCCGGTCCTGCGGAGAAGTGTGTCGAGGTGTCCTTGAGCAAGACACTGTTCCCCTACCTGCTCTGCCCTGTCATAGACTGGTGACCTATACAGGGTGTACCCCGCCTTTCACCCAATGAGAACGGAGATAGGCTTCAGTTCCCCTGCGACCTGATTTTGGATAAGCGGTGGATGAATGGATGGATGGATGGATACTCTTGCCCATTTCTCCTGCATCCAACATGTTTACCAGAACTGATCGCTTACCATCTTATCTACCGAGACCTTGATGTGTGCCCTTGCTTGGAGATTATCAATGTCATTCCATTCACCAATGAATGTTCATAGCATTCTGGTTCATCAGTGTATTTCAAGTGACACCACAGAGCTGTTAAAATGAAATCCTGACATTAAACATAAGCACTTTTTTGTGCATGTGTGTGTGTGTGTGTGTGTGTGTGTGTGTGTGTGTGTGTGTGTGTGTGTGTGTGTGTATGCATCTTCATGTTCTGCAGCTTTACAGGACGCACTAAATGCATACCCAAAAGTACTTGTATAAAACTTAGAAGCACCCCATAACCTTCCCTGGTTATATTACTGATCTCCCTCCTCAATTGATTTCCTGACCACTAAACCTCGGTCTTTTATTCATCCCCCAATCCAATTGCAAAACAAAGCCTGACTTCGCCTTTGCTGTTTTAGCCCCAAATCTCTGGAATAATATTCCTCGAATCCATTTGATTCGCAGCATCTCTAGAGTGTTACATACCAGCTGCCAAAGCAACTTGTAAAAACCTGTCTTTATAGACAAGCCTTTTTATAGACCTGTTGCAGTTGGTTTTTAGCTTGGTCTGTTTCTTTTTGTCATGCCTAATTTTCAATGTATTTATGCTATCTATTTACTCTTATCTTTTGTGATTGTATGGAAACCCATTTTTAACCATTTGTTTTGAGACTCCGAAAACATGACATAAATATAAAATAAGGTAAAATAAAGATACATAATAAGAGGTGTGTATACATACACATATGTAAACATAAAACATCTACTCTCTCCACCACTGTGTTGTCGATAGCAACCGGGGGTTGAGTGTGCCAGAGGACCCCATCTTTTGCGGTGGACCACATTTTGACACAGTGTGTTTAGGGGTTTAAAATCAACTGAGATATGATGTTTGGAAAATATGCGTCTCAACTCTTCTGACACTACCGCCACATACCGAATCACCACAGGTTTACTTCTGGGTAGCTCTTCTTCTCCTTCTGTGGGAGAAGACTCTGCGGTCTACACCCATCTACAGGCGAGTGGCCACTTATTCAAGATGGTGATGTTCACATCCTTGATAGGGAGGAACGCTGGTTTGAAAGGGGGGGTGAAGGAGGCCATTTATGTCAAGAGGAAACGACCATCCTTGAACAAAGGTGGGGGCCAAGCATGCAGTAAGCAGACTTCACTCATTTTAATTTAACATTGTCCCATCTTGCAGATCTCCATGGGAACACAACCACAATTCTTGATTAAAGGACAGCCCCCTGCCTAGAGTCAAGCACACATACAGAACACATGACACCCCCCCTGACGAATAGGCTCCACCTCTGGCCACCTCACACCACCAGCCAAAGCCACAATATGTACCTCATATAGTCAAAATATTTTGAGTCAGGTCATCTGAACATAGAGTTAAAATCCAGGAGTACATTTCAACATCCATGGGAATGTCTTCCTCAGCTCCAGGTAGTCAAAAAGTCAAATGAATGATTATTGAGCAAAAAAAATAATCATTTTCTTTTAATCCATTTTGGCATTGGTTGCCTGTGTGCGAGTACCCTAACTTAAATCTCTATCTCTTATCAGGTGCACATTAGTAGTTTAGTTGCTTGGTTCAGAATTGATGAAGACATCCGGAAGAGTGTTGACATGTCCTCCTGTTTTTCAGCTCTACATTCAGATGATCTGATACAAATTACTTTGACTTTTTGACAGCCAAGATTATTGAACAAAAAAAAGTGATGCTACATACAGTTAAGTCGTGTCTTGCTCAATTTAATAACAAAAACAAAGGACAAAAACAACCAAATAGACTTAAACTATACTGACAAACAGTAATTTATTATTATGGATAGTTTAAGTTGCTTTACGTCTCCTTCCTCATCACCCGCGAGGAGATAACCAATATTTCCATGAATTTTGCCCCCCTCTCCTTTTTGCCTGTTTATAGTATAACGCCACACTTGTTTTGACCCCTTCCCTGCCTAGTGAATGATTTTGAATAAAGGTTAAAAATGGGCGTAAAGCGCAGGGGAGTGGATGGGGGTTGGGGAGGTAGATAATCAGAAGGGGATCAGGGTAGTCATGTGATTTTGAGCCTGAACACACACTGACCTCTCTTTCACACACTTGAATACTGGTAGGCAGGCAATGACTCAAAATGTTAGTGCAATTGTTTTTGTACGCACAGGCATCTCATAGTGAACACCTTCTGCTCATTTCCAACTTCGGCTGATGTGTTGAGCTTATTTTTTTGTGGAGTACAGGTACTTCAACAACTGTATTCAATTACTGACAATATGAAGTTTTCTTATAGCCATAAGTGAACAGCACTAAACTGACATGCAAAACAAAACCGTGTAAACTTGCAGGTTGTATATAGCACCTTCCTAGTTTAGTGACCACCTCAAATCACTTCACTATGAAAACCTCAACCTAGGATGGGGGATTAAGGCAGGGTGCTCTTTTCCTGATGCCCCGAGGTGGGATCAAACTCACTATGGCCGACCTTGAGGCGTGCGCTCTACCGCTGAGCCACCAGTCTGATTATGCTGTCTTCTTCTCTTCAATCTATACCCACGGCCACAGGTAGATTCCAGAACAACTGGAAAAGGAGTCTATAACTGGAATAGTATTAATATTCTATTAAGAAAACAACATACAAAGCCCCATCAATTGCAAAATATGCTTGATCATCGAGAGGCATAGCTCAGGAGTATGGGTGGTCATCTATTAATCAGTGGATTGGTGGTTTGATTCCCAGTTCCTTCAGAATGTGGGTTGAACTTTCCTTGAGCACTAATTATTTGAGACAAGATAGTTTAGCCTGGTAGCTAAATCTGGTGTATTTATATTCTAAATATACATAGTATGCACTGCATCCCTATAAAGGAGATTATTATTATTATCATTATTATCAAGCTAGAATTGGTTAAGCTAATTGTTTAATCAGCAGCTACACAACAGCCAGCTACTGCTAACTAGCCAAAGGTTTAATGATATGAAATGCCAATAATCATTAACGTTACCTTTGGATTTAAATCATTTTCCCCTGTGCCAGATTTATTTGACCTTTTCATTAGTAAAATAAATTAGCTGATCCTTACTTTTCCACACCCATCATCCACATATTTTAGCGGTCACTCTTCGCCGTTTGAAAACGCACCTGCTGTGCACCATGTTGTTGACAGGATTGGTGAGAGGCTAATCCGCTCAAGAGGAATGACACTGTTTCTCATGAGAGATGGGGAAGTCAGCCAAAGTAGGATATCATGTAATACAAATGTAGAACAAGATAACAAAAATTTCAATTATGTAGTAGAGATAATAATAAACAGGGCACTAGTTTTGGGTTCATGCCAGCGTGTTGCCCAGGAAACCAGTTAAGGCTAAAAGGTATGTTTTCTTCTTTTCTTAATCATAAAAATGTTGGATCAGTTCAACTGGACAGGAAGTTTATCTAAAACGTTTCATCACTCAAACAAGTGACATCTTCAGTCCGAGCTGAAAACAAACATCCCCCTCCTTATAAACAGTACATTGATACCACACCACAGTAGGCTGGTTTCATATGAGAGTTGGGGGATCAACTGCACATTCAGCGGCAATGAGCACCATTCACAAAGGATTGGGGAATATTTGCAATCACGTAGGATGCCGACAGATGTACTCTCAGGCCACCATCCCTATTCAAAGACGGTCGTTCCCTCTTGACATAAATGGCCTCCTTCACCCCCCTCTCAAACCAGCGTTCCTCCCTATCAAGGATGTGAACATCATCATCTTGAATGAGTGGCCACTCGCCTGTAGGTGGGTGTAGACCGCAGAGTCCTGACTCGACGTGTTGGCTCTCCTATGTTGCGCCATCCTTTTAGCCAGCGTCTGTTTGGTCTCCCCGATGTACAAGTCACTGCAGTCCTCCTGGCATTTAACAGCGTACACTACGTTACTCTGTTTGTGCCGGGGGACCCTGTCCTTGGGGTGGACCAACTTTTGCCCCAGTGTGTTCAGGGGCTTGAAAGCAACTGAGACGTGATATTTTCAAAATACGCATCTAAACTGTTCAGACAATCCCGCCACATACACAATCACTATCAGTCTGGGGCTGGGCTCCTCTTCTTCTGCTCTGTCTGGGAGGGTTCCTGGCTTTAAAAAACGCCCAGTTAGGGTAACCACACTTAACCAGGGCCTGTTTGATATGGGATTTCACTCCCTCCTCGGTACAAGTTGGCCACTATAGGAGAAACAGGGGAACCCATAGCACACCCATGCTTCTGCCTGTACTATTGCCCCTGATACGTGGAGTACGTAGACTGAAGGCATAATTTCAGCAGCAGACACACTTGGTCAGAGTTAAGGGTGGTCCTGTCTCTGAGGGTGAGGTCGTCCTGTAATTTCTTACGGACAACCTCAACTGCATCATCCACAGGGACACACGTGAAGAGAGAGTTAACATCAATTGAGACCATAGTTTCATCATCCTCCATGTTAATGTGCCTCACTTTCTTAACAAAGTCCATAGTGTTATGAATATGATGGTTATCATTACTGCCTACTAACGGGTTGAAGACAGTAGCCAGAAACTTATTGTGGGTGGAGATGTATTTTAGGTGATAGTTTATCATGCATTCAATCAGTCTCAAGGCCACAACCTGTTTATGTATCTTAGGTAAACCATACAGAAAAGGTCCAGCGTCCCCTGCGTACAGTCTATAATACAAAGATATGTCGATAGCACCGTCCTGTTCTGTTTTAGTTATTCTATCACTTTCTTTTTGTAGATACAGCCTCGATCTTTCTTCAGAGGTTCATACGTGGCTCTGTCGCTAAGCTTACCTTCTCATGGTAGTCAGTCTGGTTTAACACCACGGTACATCTGCACTTGTCGACTGGGAGGATGATGATATCTTCGTCCCTACCGAGTCAGGAGGGCCTTCCTCTACTCGGTGGCACCTTGGCAGCGTTGAGACAGACAGACACTTATATTCTCAGTTGCTCCACTTCCGTGTCCGTAAATTTGTTTTGATCCAGTTGAACCGATTTACCATTTTGTGATTTCCCTCACCTGGATTATTGAGCATGTATCAAGACACCTATGATGACGTTGCTTTTCTGCGACAGTGTGGTTGTGATCGTTGCAAATGGCCAAAGAGAGGATTTTCCTAGCTCTTCGACACACGATACTATTCACATATTACCGTGCATAGACTAGTGGCCAGGAAGGTTACTGCAGGTGGGCAATCATTATCTCGTTGTTCACATTGGTGAACCACTAAAACTGTACTTTATAAATCCATCCCACAAAACCTGACCCTCCGTCCCGCCAGCGTGCATTCGGTCACCTCACTACCATGTGCAGGAACTTTAATCGGTTCTGTCGATGTGTGGAGGAGCCCCATAACGACTCAGTAAACACATCGTTTTCCCTGAAACTCCCCGTGTATCCCTCTGTCTGTCCGGAGGGAGACCCTGCTAAGCTGCATCCCGTGTTCTGTAGCAGTGCATGTGACCAGCTTATGACCGGCCTTACTGCACCGGTGCAATGCCCTGCACAGCACAACTACACTGAGTTTCACTCCAGGCATTATAGGCACATGATGCCAGTCAACTCCCCCATCTTAACCACCACTCCCCACTCCCACACTCGCCTCATTGTTTTCTGCTGTTTCCATGTAAAAAGAAAAAAAAGTCAAAATTCCTGACGTTCACGTTGAGTGCAAATGACATGGTTGCACGGTCAGGCTGCTGAGATTAAATGATTACTAGAAAGCTTGGGGAGAGAAGAGGGGCAGTTTATGTTTCTCTCTAACTGATTAGGTGTGGTGTCTTTAAGGAAACGAAAACACTGTCATCCTTTTAATATGTCGTGGTGAGGGGTATTGTGCCTTTTAGAAAAATAATGAGCATGTATCGCCACGGTTAATCAAGTAGTTTTAGATAACTACCCAAGAATGACCACAGAAAGGGTGTTTATCATTATTTTGTTTTATTCATTCCATTCCATTACAGGCATTTAGCAGACACTCTTGTCCAGAGTGACGTACAACAAGTGCATAGGGTCAAGGTACAAAGGATACTGGAGCAACACTAGAAGCTAGATAACAATCCTAGTGCCATCATAAGACTCCAACACAACATCAACTGAGAAACATAAAACTAAAATAAACTAACAAGATTTCATGTGCCTAAACCAAGTACATCAAAATCAAGAAAAGGAATAGGGCTAAAGCTAGGAGTTAGAGCTAGGACTGGATGGGGAGGAGGAAAGGTACAGGTGGAAGAGATGAGTTTTTAATCTGCTCTTGAAGATGGTCAGGGTCTCTACTGTTCTGACTGCCATGGGAAAGTATTCAGTTACATTTGGATTTTTGTTGTACATTCTCAGTGTAATTTAAGTGTATC
>OMLC01104033.1:4312-21198 GCA_900302585.1 Regalecus glesne | reverse complement strand
TATAAGCATGTAAATACACATATCAGAGTTGAATCAGTTCATCCGGACACAGCGTTGCATCCATATAAACTAATTCAACTCTGTGTGATTTCCTTAGCTGAATTATTAAAAATGCATGAAGAGATAAATACACATAGACTTATACATATACTGAGATATATAATAAAGTACTGACATAAAAGAAAAAAAATCCAGCATTAAGTCAGAAAATAAATGTCAAACTGTTGACAACCCAGTAATCTAAAACACTCCCATGAAATGTTGTGGTCGTGGCTGTTGCTCATTGAATTCTCTGAACCATGATGAAACACACATGCAAACAGGTTTTGATTGTCTACTAGGATGAAAAGCAGATGTTTTTCCTGGAGATCCTGCATGATGCGAGTGTGTGTGTCCGAGCTCATGTGTGCCGATTTGAAGGCCAATGACCTCTTCTCTGATTATAACGGTAAATCCTGTAGTTTACTTGGCACAGCCCTGCATAACTCCTGCCCAAATGTGCTGAAAAGCCATTCTAGGAAAGCACCATCAAATAAATAATCATAATAGGTGCTCCACCATAAACAGAAAATTATTCCACCTTTTTTCACTGGTCTTGGACATAAATCCCCTGCCTTGGGCAGATGAGGCCATTTTTGGGTCTCCTCTTCGCCAAAGCCAGAAAGCAGACACAAACAGGCCCTGGGTAGAGTGCACAACTGGTACTCAGGTGCTGCGGGTTTGTATCCCACTTCGGTAAATGTGAGGCATTCATTATAAAGTGTTTTTGGTAGTCACTACACTAGAAAAGCGCTATATAATAACAAGTCAATTTACTTCGGGATGGTCAGTAACATGAACACCATGCTCATGTTTAGCTATTATTTACTTCTTCGTTTCTACTGTAATACGCTTAGGTGCAGCATAGCTCAGTGGGTAAAGTGGTCGTCTGGTGAACGGAAGGTTGTAGGTTCAATCCCTGCACTCGCATAGAAGCGTGTTGAGGTGTCCTTGAGCAAGACACTGAACCCCTAACTGCTCCCCGAGCATATGGCCGCTGCTCACTGCTCCTATACAATAGGTTGGGTCAAATGCAGAGAATCACAAATTTTCCTTAGCGGGACAGTCAAGGGAACAATTATTAATTAATTATTATTATTATTAACACTACTATCACTATTCACCTTCTTTGGAGCCATAGTGAGGGCGAATTTAATGCAAAATAAATTTGAAAAAAAGTCTATCACGAAGAACGCAACGTCGAACAATATTCACAGCACACAAATCTGAGTACAACTGATGCTCTGCGAGATGCTAGCATGGTGCAATAGCCCGCGAGTTTGTGTGTTCGTACATGCAGCTCAAAAGGCCGGGAGTCTGCGTTTGTGTGTTCATGCACCAAAACCTTGTTTGCAGGTCAAAATGAAATTTATCGAAAAATGTGTTCGTGGGCCAATTTGTTTGTGGTTTGGGGCATTCGTGAACCAAGGCACCACTGTATTGGTGTTGTGGCTGAATGGGAGCAAATCCCTGTAGCAGTTTTCCAAAATCTAGTGGAAATCCTTGCCGGACAAGTGGAGGCTGTTATAGCAGCAAAGGGGGATCAACTCCGTCTTAATGCCCATGGTTTTGGAATGAGATTTTTAACATGTACATACGACTGTGATGCTTGGATGTATAAATCATAGGGGATTGACACTTAGGCCATCTTACCCGGTGGAAGAGACCACTATGATGGCACGAGGGTTGACTAGGTCTGTGTTGAACAGCATCTGCCTTCTGCTGCCATCCAGGTTGGCACGTTCAATCTTGTCTGGTGTAGAGTCTACCCAGAAGATCAATCTACGATTCACATCTATTGCCAAGCCCTCCGGACTGGTCAGATCTACAGAGAGAGAGACAGAAAGATAGGATAAGAGATTCCTTTATCATTAGTATTAGTAGATTGATTTACTAGTAGAAAGGGACCAACACAATGCAAAAGAGTCAAAGACAGAGGGCGAGAAATAGATGCCAGGTAGAAATGGCAGAGAAAGACAAAAGGAATTGAGGAGAGGAGGATATAAAGAAAGAGGGAGTCGGAGCAGAGTTAAAAAACAGGGAAAGGCCATTGGGAAAAAGAAGAGATAGGAAGTCACAGGAGGGATGGTGTAGCAGTTGGACATCAGAGACAGAAAGGACAACAGAAGACAAAGGAAACTGAATCAAACAGTGATCAGAGCAAAAGAGAGTGAGTGTGGGCTGTCTGTTGTTCCACAGATCCAGGGCTAGACACCCTAGAAGGAATACATATGGCAATTTAAAATGAACTTGCTCTCGACTGTGCCTGTATTTGTACATGTTGTGTGCAGGACTGTGAGCAGGTTTGGGTTTATGTGTGTATAAGCATTGTATGTTTGTATGTGTGTGTGAATGTGTCTGTGGCTACCTGTGTTAACGAGCAGCTCAGGTTCAGCTCCAGGTTGCATTGAAGCTCTGCTGATGGTCCTCCCAGACAGATCTGTCCAATAGACTTTGTTCTCTTTGCATTCATAGGCTAAACCAACAACTATGGAACCCTGCGTGCACACATACACACGTTGACACCAGACTTGTCATTAATCAACAGCAAAGTAAAAGAGCTGCTGTCCCTGTGAAATTATCATTTCTTTAGTGGCACCAACTTAAATTATACCCTCATCTTGGTTACAGTCACACTGGAACAGCTGAGTTTCTAAACGTTGATTGTTCTTATGCAAGCTGATGGCCAAAGATAAGCACTATATGAAAGGCAAACAACCCCCTCCAGTAGCAAAATATGGTTAAACTGGTCATGAGTATTTAGGGCTGCATCACAAATGTAAAAATGGAACCACAATGAATTTCAGAATTTATTGACAAAATCCATCAAGTCAATTTTATTTGACTTACTTTGACTATTTAAAGCCCATGATCACGACTTACAAATTTGCCTCAGTGGGTTTATCTGTCTGTCTATCTATCAGTTAACAGTCAATCAATCAGTTCTACTTACATGTAGAGCCAGAAGTGTTTTAGAGCGCATGGGGTCTAGTTTGGTCCCATTGAGAGGCAAGACTCCTATCTGCTGTCCTTGGGCATAAAGCAATGTGATGCCAGAGGGAGGAGGAGTCACATCTGGGCGTGGCAACGGGTGCATGGTGGGAGGAGCCACTGTGGGAATACCTGCATGAAAAAACAACAACCATCACCATATCACAATTAACACTTCATAGGCCAACCTGGCTGATTTAGTCCATTTAATAGTTCCATGACATTAAAAGCCACATATGAAAAGAAACATGCATTTACCAGCTACTTGCCTACTTGATCCTTTATCAGCAAAACACATTACCGACCTCGGACTTGAAGCGGTTTCTGACTTCCGCCTTAGTGAGATCAATGACTGCTGTTTATTCTTTTCCTATCTCTTTTCTGAGTTCCGCCCTGAACTCTTCATTTGCCTTACTGATTATACTATTTTCAGTGCTTAATTCACTTATTGCTAGATTCTCTAGTTTTCTTTCTATCATCACTATCTTCAAGATTAGCCCAGCATAGCAGTTAGCTCTATTTCATTTGCAGTCAAAGCAGCCTAATTAAAATGATGGTGTGTCGTGACTCTTTTGCAGTCACGGACTGCAAGTCACATCTCTTCTAGAGATGTGTCCATGATTTAGAGCAGCTTCTTTCAGCTGGGGTTACGTTAGATGTGACAGGCATTCTAGAAAGCCTGAGCCTTGCACCTGACAGCACATGTGCTATTTTAGCATTAGCTCAGCTATATCAACAGACAGCACAGTTTCTCTCGGTTTGCAAGAGTAGGAACGCTTGCAAGAGCAAGATATCACTCTCGTGGCCTGTTCCCCAGTCACCTCTCCTGAATACTGACTGGTTTTCATCCCTCACCAGCCCTATTAGTAGTCCTACCTGTCAGTCTGCCTTTCCTGCTCCTGTTGACAGAGTGCAGCAGCACACACTAGTGAATGAATATCTCGTTACCCCCAATAATAGATTAGCTTCACCAGCCTTGGTTCATGTTTACCTGGGGCTCTGACCTAGTGGATAATCTTAGGCTCTTGGCATCATGGAGGGAAAATCAGCAAACTCAGGCACACAGAACCACTACTTTCAGCAACATTGTTACCCATGTTATCCATGATCAGAAATCATAGTAGCTAGCATGGTCAGGACTCTTGAGTTAGCCGAAAAAAATGTGTCGGTATCAATTCATTGTCTCTGGTCCATTACCCACGAAGAGTAATAATGAGATGTACAGTAAGCTCACCTCAATGAACTGCTGGCTGACTTGTTATAGTAATAAGCAAGGATTTAGTTTTGTTGATAACTGGACTTCTCTCTGGGCCTTCCTCTAACCGCTGAAAGTGGAAAGCATTCACCTTGCTGGGGAAGGCACTGCTCTTTTTGCCCAGCAATATAGATCCATCCATCGTCAACTACTTATCCGAAATCGTGTTTTGAGGGAACTGGAGCCTATCTCCGTTCTCATTGGGTGAAAGGCAGGGTACACCCTGTATAGGTCACCAGTCTATCACAGGGCAGAACAGTTATGGGAACAGTGTCTCGCTCAAGGACACCTCGACACGCTTCTCTGCAGGTGCGAGAATCGAGCCTGCAACCTTCTGATCACCAGACAACTGCTCTACCCACTGAGCCATGGTGCCAGTGTGTTGTTTTCTGTAAATTCTGTTTCATTCTGTTAAAACAATATTCATTGCACGTCTGTCTATCTTGGGAGAGATATCCCTCCTTTGTTGCTCCTCCTGAGTTTTATTGTGTTTTTTTTCCCTCAATGTTAAAGGGTTGTGTTTAGGGATCAATCAAGGGTCCTTCATCCAATGCGAGGGTCTGAGGACAGGATGTTGTGTTACTGTAAAGCCCAATGAGGCAGTGATAATGGGCTATTCAAATAAAGCCGACTTGACCACTGTGGAAATTTTATTTTACAATTGTTCACTGCTGCTCTAGTGGTTTCTATCCCTCATACATAGGTATGGAAGCTCTACATAAGACAGTGATGACATTGATTGATCAAAATAAAGATATGTCCTGCCCTCTACAGATGGTTTTGGTTGCAATGTTGGAAGGTTGCAGGATCGATCCCCGGTCCTGCATACAGCATGTCGAGGTGTCCTTGAGCAAGACACTGAACCCCTAACTGCTCCCCGAGCGCCATATGTTGGCAGCTCACTGCTCCCCCAAAATTTCCCCCAGTGGGACTAATAAAGGAATAGGACACATTTCTATGACAGGATAGAAACAGTTGCAAGGTAAGTGACTTGCTAGTAACTGCCCTTCCGCACCCTCTAGTAGATTTTCATTTTCCTTCATAATGACTGGCAGATAATTACATAGACTGAAAGACAGAGGAGAAAAACACTGTACTTACATGCAGGTTTAACTATGTCATGTGATCGTGTTCCAGGTACTTCACGGCCATCCTGGTCCACACACCAACAATAGTTTGTCTCCCCGTAGCACTGCACTGGACTGAGCGATAGAAAGTGACAGAGGCAGATAAAGCACATGTTATACACAATGGCCCAGAGACAGAGCAAGGGCAAAAAAAATTATATCGGCTCTTGTAAGTAAATAATAATAGGCACGTTACAGACAACACATTCTAGTTCAATTCTGTGATGCCCATTATAGCTCCCAAGGCAGCAGCTTCAGAAATCAGAATTTCAATATTTGGGAAAAGCTCAGCTAATAGAGCATTGTACCACAAGGTTGAGTCCTTAATGTAGAGGTCTGGGTTTGATTCCAACCCACGCCCTTATCTGCATGCCCCCCAACCACCTTTCTTGTCTCTCTCTTGACTATCCTATCAAATAAAGGTAGGACCCCCCCCTAAAAAATACAAAAAAACAACCCTCAATAGCTATGTGTGTGAGAAAGGGAGAGATCCATTTCTAGATGTGTATATACATATGAGTATAAATACCTGAATTGACCATCTGGGTCACACTGTGGCAAGTAGTGGTCAAGGGCAGGGTTGCCATCATAGTGCTTCACCAAACTAGCCCTCCAGCGTTCACACACACTCTCTGGACGCTGGCTCGGGGCTTCAGGCACTAACGTGGACAAAAATTAAATATATATTCAGTGCTTTTAATATTTTCAAGTTATTTATAATTTGTGTGGAAAGTTACAGGATGGAATGTACAATATGGTAGATTGCAAGCATATAAGCTGCAATGACATGAAAAAATATGAAAATGAATAGCTGTTGATTTATCATAGGAACTATGATTAGATTAGTCAACTAATTGTTCTAATAACTGTTAGAATAGTCCATTATCAAAATAATTGCCGAATGCACCCATATGTAGGAGGAAATGTTTCAGGCCTTTCTTCAAGTAAACTAGAGAGTCTGTAGCTCTGATTGAGATAGGAGTTCATTCCACCATTTTTGGACCAGATAAGAGAAAATTCTGGACCTACATATTGTTAGTTTGGTAGAAGGGAAAAATAAGAGCTTACTAGAAGTAGGGTTCAAAGTCATAAAAACTAGCAGTCAATCACTTCATCTGGTCCTACCTGGTTTGTCACAGTCTATGGGTGTTGCACCAGGAAGTCTTCTAGTTCCTGCTATCTCCTGTCCTCTACTGTCTATGCACCAACAATGACCGGTGGACCCATGACACTGAAAAACACAACCGCAACAATGACAAAACCAATAATAATAATAATGATAATAATAATAAACTCCTGCAAATGTGATAATACTGCTACTACCACAACTACTGCTACCATTGCTACTACTATAACTAATAAAACAATATTAACATGTCTCGATGCATGCTCAATAATCCAGGTAAGGGAATCACAAAAAAGGGGATTCAGTTCAACTGAATAAGAAGTTTTATTGTGAAGCGTTTTGTCACTCACAGGTGACATCTTCAGTCTGAGTCACCTTTTTTGTCAACAATAATAACAGTTGTCATCATGTCTATGTAGAGAAAGCAGACATGGTCTGTGGAGGCATGACATTGAAATGTACAAGGTGAACAATAATACAACTAAGAGGAATGACAACAGCAACACTAATGTAACCTATTTCTAAACAAAGAAGGGAGAGCTTTACCTGTCGAGGCAGATACTGTCCATCTGCGTCACACTGTGGTATAAAGGCACCAACAATAGGATAACCCTCTGGACTGATGGTTTGGATGTTTTCTCTGTGCTGCTCACAATGGGTCTTAGGATGTCCTGGGCCATCTAGGGAGTCAAGTTAATATAAATTAGTTTTTCCTTGATAATTGTACTGCTTGATTCTCTATAGTCAGTTTGGGAGATTGTCACTTTCACAAAATGTCGAATGCTTTGTATTTTGGTGCAGATATTAAATGGCAAATGGACTTGGTGCTTCATAAAATACTTTTTCAGTCTATTGACCACTAAACCCGCTTTACGTCACATGCCTCACATTTGCTGAGCATGGGAGATTAAGACCAGATACCCTTTTCTTGATGCCCCATGGTTAGATCAAACCTGCTATGCTTGACTTGGAGGCCTGACTTGTTGTCCTTCTCCCTTTAATTGGCTAGTGCACTATTCGGGCTTTGACAAACACCAGGTAACCACACTTAACCAGGGCTTGTTTAAGGTGTGATTTCTCTCCCTCACAGGCCGCTGAGTGGGGATGTTGTCAGCTTGGTGGTAAAGAGTCCTGATGACTCCCAGTTTGTGTTTCAGTGAGTGGTGAGAGTCAAACCTTAAGTACTGATGCTTTTGTGTGGAATCATGCTAAACATCAACCATCAAATGTCTCCCTTCACCAATTTTCATTTCAGAATCTAGGATAGCCAACTTGTCATGTTTCACATCTTCCCTGATGAACTTGATGTGGACGTCCAATGAGTTAATGTTGTCTGAAATGTGGCACTTCTTGAAATTTAATTTTTACCCAGGTGTCATCTGCAAATCTGAACCTATGGTTAGGAGGTGAGCCTGGTTAGGATGTCAAAGCCTTCATCTCCACTTCCTCCATATACAGGTTTGCCACCATGGGTGAAACTGGGGATGCCAGAAATGTAAGATATTTGGGCAAAACAATGCCAAAATGGGCTTTCTTGACTACCTGGATTATTGAGCTTAAAAATATGTTTTTTTTTTAAAATCCATGTTGGCATTGCTTTGCCCAAATCTGTGTATGAGCACCCTAATTTACATCTGTACCCTTTACAAGAGAGATGGGTGGGTCTCATTCTGGACTCAGAGCTTAAGAGGACATTCAGATGAATGTTGAAACATACTCCTGCATTTTAAAGCTACATCCAGATGACCTGATTCAACTATTTTATTTTACCTTGTTGACGACCTGGATTATTGAGCTCAAAAAGATGCTTCTTTGTTTTGTTTTTTAGAAATCCAAAATGTTTTCTCTTTTGGTGGGAATGTCTACGTCCTATTCTAATGATGGCAGAATATTACCCAGTCTTCAGCTGTTACAATATTTATCCAACATAGGATTTGTATACATAACTGACAACAAAAGTTGGAAATTCCCGAGGGAGATAGTAAGCATGCAAACACGTTCAGCTTCTCCAGGTCAGGCCTACATACTTTGCAGTGCACCCTGATGTTGTCATAACATCTACTAATTCATGTAGAGGTAGACCCCAGTGTTGTCCATCTTCCCCAATCATCCTAGACTGACCTCAACATTGGAGACCAACCCATCCAGGATGGTCTTTGACAGGACGATGATGGAGATGTCTCTGAAGGCCTTTTCTAGTTGGCACCAGGCATGGAGCAAGTCCATTTTATTACAGCACGAGCAGGCATTTGCCAGTATGATGGAGGGAACAATGTAACCCGTTCTGTACAGGTTTCCAAATGGCTCCCATCATTCTCTACCTACTGCACCCTATTGGCCTGCCCAGTGACTAAACTTCTACTGATCTTATTGACAAATATACATTTATTAATATCAGGGGGCTGCAGGAGCTCAGTCATAGAGCACGTGCTTTGATAAATGATGAGTCTGATGTCATGGATTAGTGCAGGGTATCAGGAAGGGCATCCGGCCTTAAACCCCACATGCCAAATAAGTCCGTGTCCATCCCACAATGTGGGGCCTGATCAGGACATTTAAAAATGGACTGCTCACATACGTTTAACATAAAAACACATAGAATATGATCTAAGTTTTTCAAATGTTTTCTTCAATATACTGGTCGAATGCATGATCTCTTGCTGGGCTAATTGACAAAATTACAGATTTTCCAAGTGTTTTTACCAAGTTTATCACAGTCTTTGGGTGGTCTACCGGGTAGTGTCCTAGTTCCTGTTCTCTCTTGGCCCCTGCTGTCTACACACCAACAATGACCAGAAGAGCCATGACACTGAAATATATATAATTGCATTAGGTAGCTCAGTTAGTTCCAATAATAGATAATAACAAAATATAAATGAAAAAATATATGCAAGTAACCACATGCCAACCTGTAATGGGCTGTATTTGCCATACGTGTCACATTGAGGCACAAAGACTCCAAGCAAAGGATAACCCTCTGGACTGGTAGTTTGGACACGGTCTCTATGCTGCTCACAGTGGGTCTTAGGATGTACTGGCTCATCTACATAGTAATGGTTAAATGTAAAACTGTTAAACATGTACAAATGTATTGCAATTAACTATATTGAGATAATTCTAAATGGCATTTTCATAGAATCAACATTAGGGATCATATATGCGGACATTTTGAGAAATGACATATTGGTGTCAATTACTGTGTGGATACACTGGAGCAAATGAATATTTCACAGTGGAACAACGCAAATGAGAGGTAAATATCATGGATTTAGTATAATATTCTAAAAAGTTAGACTGCATAGTGGACAGTTATTTTGGTGTCTTTGTAAAGTAGAATACCATAATTTAAAAACTGCCTTCAGATTACATGTGAGGCTCCAATATAAAGGAATTGTCTTTCTTTTAATCTTTCGATGACTTTTAATACTTTTGATATGTAGAGCCCTCACAGGGGCTATTGACTAGCATCAACTATAATAATCCAAATGCACACATGAATTCAATGAACATGTCGATACTATTAGTAAACATGAGAACAAATATAGTATTGGTTGAAAATATACAATTACAAAATATTTGCAACCATATCACAACCATATTTGTTATAGTGAAGGACCATAATATTGCAACCCCTAATTGAGCCATAAAGCCACAGCTTGAGTGGAAATGATGAATGACTATAAAAGACTTGTAGTCATTACGTCAGTGACGTTTGTGAAGTCTTTCATAGAGTACTGACAAATGCATGGGGCAATCTTGGTCAAAGTTGACTTTTTTCTTACCTGATTTGTTACAATCAGTTGGTGGTGTACCAGGTGGTGACCTGGTTCCGGCTCTCTCCTGCCCCCTACTGTCCACACACCAACAATGCGCAGTGGAACCATGACACTGCAAACAATAATCAAACCCAAAATGTTAGGAAGTCAGCTAAAAGAATTAAACATATGTAAACCACTTTGATTTTATTCTAACCTGAAGTGGTCTATACTGTCCCTCAGAGTCACATTGAGGTATGAAAGCCCCAAGCATGGCTCCACTCAACTGGGGCTCCCCTTCACTCTGCAAACTGTCTCTGTGTTGCTCACACTGGGTCTTTGGACGATCTGGCGGTCCTGTAAAAATAAATGGAGAAATATTTCACTATAGGGCAGCCAACCCTCAGGGTTTCCAACACTTATGGTTGCAGGCTCCATCTCCTGTTCTCATGACATTAAGGCAAATCTCACACAAAAACACTGACAGAGACGAAGAGACAACACAGAAGTCTTTCTGGTGGAGTGAGCATCAAACCAAGTCAACAACTTTGACACTAGAAGACCGCAGAGCATTTAAAAACTTTTTTTCCCAATGCGGTGTCTCCATGGGGATGCATCTAAAGTTACTCTACCGACAATATTATATTGGATATAAAATTGCAAGTGTTGACAATAAGCAGGATGTTAAAGTAGTGAATAATTCTGGTACTGACCATCATCTTGAGAGACACAATAGAAACCATCACCATAGAAACCAGGCTGACACTGACACTGGAAGGAGCCAAGCCCATTGATACATCTGGCATGGATGTGGCATGGAGAGGAGCTGCATTCATCTTGGTCTAAAATGCAATAAAATAAAATTAAACTTAAAGTACAGATTTAGGTACACATCAGTAAAAGGAAGGTGGTAAGGAAAGAAAATATCCAAGCAACACAAAATGATAAACATGCTATGTATTACATTGAGTTTGATAAATATTTGTTATTGACAAAAATAGCCAAGCAATGATTAGATTAAGAATAACCTAAACTGCCAAAAGCAGTAAAGACTAATTGAAGATTTTTTTCAACACACCAAGATATATGCAACAAGACTAAGAGTGAACAGGTAGTGAGAGGAAGCAACTCACTACTTCTATTTTTGAGGTCTCCTGTTAGGGGTCACTATAGCAGATCATCATCTCCCTCTCCTCCTGTCCTCTACATCTTCCTCTGTCACACCAGCCTCCTGCATGTCCTCCCTCACCACATCATAAACCTCCTCTTTGGTCTTCCTCTTCTCCTCTAGCCTGGCAGCTCCATATTCAGCATCCTTCTCCCAGTATACCAGCATCCTTCTCCCAGTATACCAGCATCTCTCCTCCACACATGTCCAGACCATTTCCGTCTGGTCTCTCTGTCAAATATCATCCCGACATGCTTCTCCACCCACTCCACCCTACCTGCTCTCTCCTCCACCTCCCCTATTACTTTGGACAGCTGACCCCAAGTATTTAAACGCATCCACCTTCCTCACCTCTCCTCCTTACATCCTCATCATTCCTCTGTCTCTCCTCTCATCCACACATATGTATTCTATCTTTCTCCTCCTGACCTCCATTCCTCTTCTCTCCAGTGCAGACCTCCACCTCTCCATACTCCACCTGCTCCCTACTCTCACTACAGACTACAATGTCCTCCACCAACATCATAGTCCACATAGACTCCTGCCTGATCTCATCCATCAGCCTGTCATCACCACTGAGAACCAGAAAGGGCTCAGAGCTGATCCTTGATGTGACCCCACCTCCACCTTGACCCCTCCATCACTCCTACCACACCCCTCACCACTACTACCCTCATACATATCCTGCACCACCCTGACACACTTCTCTGCCCCTCCTGACCTCCTCATACAGCACCACACCTCCTCTGTCAGCACCTCTCATATGCTGTCTCCTCACCCACAAAGACACCATGTGACTCCTTCTGACCTCCTCCATGTTCCTCCATGCACCTCCTCCCAGCAGACATCACATGTGTGGAGCTCTGTGGTGTCATGAAGCCATACTGCTGCTCACTAATCCAAGGTGTTCACACTCTACCCACTGAGCTACCGTAGCGTGCACACACACACACCCACAAAAGATTGAAATAAATCAATTGAATAACTAGAATATATCTATCCATCCATCCATCCATCGTCAACCAATTATCCAAAAACGGGTTGCAGGGGAACTAGAGCCCATCTCAGTTCTCATTAGGTGAAAACCAGGAATACACTCTTGAAGGGATGCTAGTTCATCACAGGACAGAGCAACTAGGGGAACAGTGTCTCACTCAAGGACACTATGACACATTTTTCTGCTGGCACAGGGATTGAAGCTGCAACCACCCTATCACCAGAAGACCACTACTCACTGAGTCATGCCGCCCCTAACTGAAATATATATGTAAAATCTTTATTTTATCTTTTACTTCATTCAAGAGGGAGAAATACATTGTAAGTCGTATCTTCTTCCTACTCCTTGTTGTGAACAGATAACATTTCTTGGATTCATAATTGAGAATTCATTGAGTTAATTTTTTGGGGTTGTTTTTTTCATATAATTTTCAATTATTCATGTTTTTTCATTTCTTCTTTCATTTGTATGTTCAAAATAAAAGCATATGTATTTGAATTCAGTTGATTTGACAATCTCATCTTTCTGCAATGGAGCCTCCCAGACAAAGAATTTCACATGTGTGTACCTGTACAACCAGAGTGATAGTAAATATTTTGAATCTTGGGTCCTTTGGGCTCTGATGTGTGGGTTCTATTTGAAGGGTGCATGGTACTCACCAACACAGGTGCGTCCATCAAAACTGAACTCAAAGCCACTGTGACATTGGCATCGATGACCACCAGGTAGGTTGATACACTGGGCATGAGCACCACATGAAATCAGTCCTTCGGCACACTCATCTATGTCTAATAGGACAAAAGGGGGAGGGGTACAAAGAGGAAGAGAGGATTCAAAGGAAATAAGAGAGAAAGACACAAATAAATATAGGTGAGAGACATAGGACAATGCAGAGACCTTCTGAGAAGCAGGGGCTCAAAATAGAAAAAGGGACATTTGGGACAATTCTTTTTTACATATGTAAACTTTATGTCAAATTACACCACCCCTTTCCAAACAAAATCATTATTAAACAATTTTTTTTAATGTTCGCATATAATTTTATTCCATGTTGAAAAATGTAATGGTCACTCAAAAGGGCACTTTGGATATTCAGGGCAATGGGGCAGGAGCTTAAGTCCCTGTAGCTCCCCCTGTGCACATGCCTGATGAAGAATGAGAATGATCAGAGATGGACTGCAGTCTCTCGGGGAGAGATTATACACTTCGGAACTAATAAACTAGAGGGTGCAGGAATGAACCCACCACTGGCCATCAGGTCTTAATCCCCCACACCTGCCCTGTGATGGAATGGTGCACAGGGTGTTTCTCCACCTTCCCCAAATGACTACTGGAATAGTCTCCAACAGATCTGCAACCCCACTTCGGTTGATGAATGAAGAATGGATGATACGACATAGGAATGTTCAGTGTTGGGAGGTTAAGTAGGGATGCAGATGGTGATGAAAATGTTTGCCAATGTGACACCATTTTTTTCTGGCAGTCACCAGTGGCCACTATAACCCACAAGCAAAATAATAAAATCAGAGATCCGTTAAAGAATAGATAAGCCCATATGTTTCATTTGTGTACTTAATTCTCCTCTTGCACATAGTGCATAGTGGCTCAGCAGTAAACCATGCACCTCCAAGTCGAGTGTAGCAGGTTTGATTCCACCACAGGGTGCCAGGAAAAGGGCATCTGGTCATAAACCCTCATGTTCGGAAATGTGAGGATTACAATGTAAAGTGCTTTGAGTGGTCACTGTGCTAAAAAAATTCTACAACTAATACAACAACAACTAATACTACCCTTGCCCCCCCGACACACACAGAATTTGAGGAGAGAGAGAGATGCCCTGTCACAAGAACAAAGTCTGGGCTCAGGGCTTGTCTGTGCAGCAAGAGAAAAGGACCTGCTGCTGGGCTAATTACAGACCACACAGCCCTTAAACACTTGAAGTCCTTGTTTGCTAGAAAATAAACCTGGAGGAGAACCCAAGTGAGAGGCACAGTATGCTGGGTTTAGAAAGGGAAAGGCTGATAGAGTAAAAGAAGAGGCACAGGAAAATCTAAGGGAGAAAGCAGGAGATGGGAGGAAAGGAGGGGTGAAAAGTGAAAAAATAATGGGGCAGCATGAAAGAAAGGGAAAGAGAATGGGACATGAAGAAGAGAAGGAGAAAAAAGAAAATGAGAGAGAACATTTCATCCAACCATTCCATCTGCCCATTACTTGACCCTTCTTGCCTGGATGGACAGATGCTGATGAAAGACAGAAACAGACATTGCCTTGAACTGCCCGTGTCTCTATGTGAATTTAGACATCCATGTGTGTGTGCAGTAGGGGTGCATTGGTACACAAAGATCTTGGTTTGATAGTAACCTTGGTTTTTAACTCAGTGTCACTTTGGTCCAGTGAGAGGAAAAGGAATAAAATTCTTTAAAAAATTTGCTTCAAGTTTTTTCTTTTTATCATTGATTAACTGAACAAACTGTGGCTCTGTCTTTCTGAAATACAACCACCTATCAATACTGCAACAGCCAGCAGAAACCTGCTAATGACAAATCAACATCTACTTAAAAGTCAATTAGAATCCATATTTTCTCACATATACAAAAGTAATGAAACACATACATTAAGGTAGAGCATTTTTTTTAAATCAACTGCAATTGATGCATGCTCAATAATTCAGATAAGGGAACCACAAAAAAGGTGAATCAGTTCAACTGGATCAGAAGTTTGTTCAGAAACATTTCAACACTCAAACAGGTGACATCTTCAGTCTGACTGAAGGACTCGAGTTGTAGGGTACCAGCTTTGACCTTCAAATTGGGACTATGCAACAGTCTGAGCTGAAGCACAGAAAACACAGGAATAAATAAACAAGCAAATTAATGAAAATAACAAGAATGCTGGTGTACATGGAGACACTGTGTGTGCAATGTAAATGCACTGTAAGAATGGAAAAACGGCTGAGAAGGGCAGGGAAAGAGAGAAGGAGTCAGGGGGGACAGGGTAAGTGCTACACATAGAACATGGCCTTGAGACTATATTCATTTAGAGCAGTAGACAACCAAATAAAAAAAGACAAAGAAAGATCCGAATGATGGTGTTTGAATGTACATTTGGGAACATTGACAAACAGACAGATGGATAGAGACATATTACCATAGCAGGTGCGTCCATCCCCGCTGTACCCAGTAGCACACTGACACCGATAAGCCTGACCCTCCAAAGGTATACACTGGGCTGTGGTGTCACAGTCATGACTCCCAGCATAGCATGGATTGACCAGCTCTGGCCCTGTGGATTGACCTAAACACAGAGGGAAACGGGGATGGACAAAGCAGAGGGAATAGGTCGGAACGCAGGGAAAAAGAGATAGATTTGTTGAACCAGTTTATTTTGTGTCATGCAGCATGAGCAGTTTCAAAATGTTTGGGGTCAGCCTGCAGCAGCACCTTTCAGACACACAGGGTTCGATTATCTGAAGGACACCAGGAAGACATGAACACTTGCTTTTGAAGGGATCATACCATGAAACCTTTAGATCATGGATTCCAGTGGAGGAGAGGCTTCTCCAAAAGCCAGACACCATGGAACAACACTTGGAAGCATCTTATCTAAATGCAAAGGATTAATTGGTGGGATGGACTATGGAAATGAATACTCATTGACTCAGATATTAATAAAATCTATCCTTCACTTTCAAGCTTGTAACGTTTGATTGTGACCGACCTTCCATAGTGTGTCTTATACCATACGTATGGACGCCTACACAGGACACAAATTAGATACTGTAGCATGACATCAAAAACACAAAACAAGGGTGTTTAGGGAGAATAAAGACACCTCCAAAGACACATTCTTGAAATGCTGAATTTATTTTTACTAAAGTTACGTTACTGAGCCTGAGATTTCTGTAAGGTTAGGTTCTAATATGGAGTTATTCAACATGATAATCTCTCTGACTTCCAGTGCAGCCAAACAAACACGTATGTTAAGTCAGTCCAGACAAGTCTCAAAGAATGAGCTCCTCTTTAGAAAAACCTCCATTCCTGTTTCAAACACTCAACATATGGCTGCTGTTAGACACACGTATACTGTGGAGAGAGAGGGAGAGAGGGAGCGAGAGCGTCAGTACAGGACCTGAGATGGACAGCCACTGACATGTGAGCGGATGTGAATACAGGGTTAGCTTGCCTCACCATGTGGCCAGCCACTAAAGACAGTAAAAGATAGTTTCAGACTATTTTCTCAGAGCCCATAAGATAAACACAGAAAAGCAAACAGCATTTCTTTTAGCAAAGTATGTGGTACAACACAAAATATGCACAGTAAAAACAAACTATGCACAGTATGATGTGTCAGTGGAGTTTCACTGCCAGACAGGCTAAATACAGTTTAAAAGAAAAGTAATGTACTGTATTTCATGAGGATTTTTACATT
>OMLC01104032.1:0-29542 GCA_900302585.1 Regalecus glesne | reverse complement strand
CTATCTTTGTGAATGTCTCTTCACTGACTACATTAATCTCCTAATAGCTCCCAACCATAACCATTAGAACTAAATGTCTCACCTCAAGCAAGCTTGGCCCTAAACCAAAATCCTACACCTGAAATAGGCCCTTAAAGAAGTGACGACCGGCCAAAATGTTCTCACTTTGCAAAAATGTCTTCACTCTTAAGGTTAAAAACTCAAATTTTTCTTCAAAAAGAGGCACAAGGACACACAACCGCACTCACATACACACCGCCCCATGAAAATGCAAGGAATAAGGGTAAGGCTTAAATTTCATCACGCCACATCTGGCTCATAAAGAAAGCATTTTGATCTGATAAGCTGGTCCTCCTCAGAAGCAGAAGCTTGGTGTAATACCCCGACACGTGAATCTAGTTAAGCCATTATAAAGCACACACAGCTGCACAAGCAGGATGTGATATGAACTGAACCACAGCCAGTACAAACAACTCTTCCCCTGAATGAAACAGGCGTTGGGCATATGAACACACATCGGCAGTGCTGATCCACACTGTTTTTACTCGTGTATCGGTGCCCTTGCTTGATAACGGGTCAGGTAGAGCTGCTGCTGGCTGACTCAAGGAGAACCAAAACATCTTTCATCCCTGTGCCCTAAATGAGAGAAATACAGAAATATCTGCCGGCTCATTTCCTGCTCTCACCTTTGTTCTGCTCTTTTCTCCCTGCTCGCCTTTGTGCTCCTCCACTTTAGGCCCAGTCTTTTATCATCCATGCATTTTTTCCAACTCCTCCTCCTTCCCATCTTTGTCGCTCACATCCTTTCTCTCTATCCTGACTTTCTTCTCTCGTTCCTTCCCCTGTTACTCATCTTCTCCCTTTTTCTCCCCAGGTGGATTCATCAGTTTCAATGGCTCGTGGCGCGTCCAGGGTATATTGGCCATGTCGCGCTCTCTGGGCGATTACCCCCTGAAGAACCTCAACGTCGTCATCCCCGATCCGGACATCATGTCCTTCGACCTGGACAAGCTCCAGCCCGAGTTTATGATCCTGGCGTCGGACGGCCTGTGGGACACCTTCAGCAACGAAGAGGCCGTGCGCTTCATCAAGGAGCGACTGGACGAGCCTCACTTTGGCGCCAAGAGCATCGTCCTGCAGTCCTTCTACCGTGGTTGCCCTGACAACATCACCGTCATGGTGATCAAATTCAAAGGCAAGGTCACCGAGCAGTAAGCCGCTGGTCCCTGGTCCACCGGATATCTATATTATGTTTGAGTATATCTATGTATAGGATAGGCTTGAGATGGGGAAGGTGGGGGGGAGGGCAAGCCTGCAACTTTGGGTTGGAGAACTACTTCGATCACGGATAATCCACCGAAACTAGCCATTCAATGCATCCATCCCACCATCTCCATCTTATATGACCAGCGTGGAGGTGAGACCTTTACAGGAAGGTTTCCATTCACGTAGAATTAACCATATCTTCTAGACATGGCAGTGGGAGCCGAGTCGCTGTTGTGCAGACGCGTAGACCTGATGGAGCTCGGTGCATGCATGGCCGTGCCAGCGGATGTGCACGCATCTGTGTGTGTGAGAGAAGCGAGGTGGGCAAATACAGAGATGCGTGTTCATTATTGACGTGTTGGTCTTGCACACCGGTTTGGAATGGCAGCTAATTCATCCTCTTGCCAATAGATACAAATTGAGTTGAGTTGAATAACCGGTCACAGTAATGGCTAGCAGCAGCTTCATCACAGCATCCAAGGTTTTGACTCGGAGTCTATGGGAGAGAGCGAGCAATAGTTGGTTTTCCTAGCTTGTCGACTTGACTTTATCCCCATCGTGTCCGACTTGTATTGACTCTTACCTGGTGACTTTTAGTGACTTTTAGTGACATGAATAACATGCACAGTGGTGCTGCTGTTGCACCACCGCAAGAACGCTCTGGGTTCAAATCCCGTCACAGGTCTTTTCTGTGGTGAGTTTGTCCCTGTGTCTGTGTGGGCTTTCCTCCAGGTGCTCCGGTGTCCTCCCAACATCACAGACATGCATGTTAGGGTTAATACTCCTGCCTGTGCCCCTGAGCAAGGCAGGGGGAGAAAGAACTGGAGTTGGTCCCCGAGGCCTGCAGCTGCTCACTGCTCCTATACAGTAGGATCAGTTAAATGCAGAGAGCAGATTTGTTGTATGTATGTACAATGACAAATGAATACAGCTTCTTCTTCTATTCTTCTTCTTCTTCTTCTTCTTCTTCTTCTTTTCTTCTTCTTCTTCTTCTTCTTCTTCTTCTTCTTCTTCTTCTTCTTCTTCTTCTTCTTCTTCTTTGCCCTCATCCTCGTTTCCTAATCATCAAGTTACATTATCACATGACCTGGCCCAGCACTCTTAACAACTGAGTGAATTTAGTGTTTTAACCCCCCCATTTTTTATTCTCACACTGATGAAAGATGACCCCTATTTACATTAACTTGAAGAAGTTGTTGAAATTCTAAACACTCTATGTTTTAATTGGATGATTTTAGGCTGAGACTCACTCTGTACTTTAACTCTATTTTTTCTGTTATAATCGGAGCGGCATGGCTCGGGAGGCAGAGCAGGTTGTCTAGTAATCGGAAGGTCGCTGGTTTAATTTCCAGCTCTTTAGGAAAGCGTTTTGAAGTGTCCTTGAGAGAGACACTGAATCTCCTGCTCCTGTAAATTGTGAGGTCACTATTTGTCCCCACATTGTTGGGGTGGACCCAGAATTCGATGGAGCTTGGGGGATTAAGGCCAGAAAGAAGCCCTTCCTTATGCCCTGCCGCGGGTTCGAACCCTCAACATCTGGCTTGTCCGTTCCTAAAACATGCCCCCTAACGGCTCCTAATTAAGAGGGTGGCTCAAATGTGATGCAGCTCTTTTCTGCTTTCCATGATCTGTACAAAGGGGTCTACAAAGATCCTCAATTATCCGGTAATGGAGGCCATACAGACACTTACCAGTCAGTTCTCATCATATCATTTTAATGATCAGACCTGTCACACTGGCTCGTAAATAAACACCATTTATGATGGCTTCACACCCGCAACATCTGGCTCGTCAGTTCCTGAAGCTCGCGCTCTACCACTAAGCTACCGTGGTCCCAAAGTCACTCATCATCCTCATCATCCTCATCATCACATCCTCCTCATCCTCATCATCCCATCATCATCATCATCATCACATCATCACATCATCATCACATCATCATCACATCATCCTCATCATCACATCATCCTCATCCTCATCATCCTCATCATCAAATCATCACATCATCACATCATCATCACATCATCACATCATCATCACATCATCCTCATCATCACATCATCCTAACAGACACATCACACTGGCTCATAGATAAACGCCGTATACGTTGAGTTTGATTTTTTTTTAGAATCTTTTTCCATCAGACTAAATATAACAAGAAGCCTTTGAATGAAATATGTACTTGTTGCCTTATTTTTGTAAGTGTTCGTGTTTTGCAATGGAGTCTTGCTGCCTAAAGCAACCTCTTGGTTTCCCTAATGTGATGCATTGAACATGCCATGCACATCGCACGATGTTGAGGTCCCCACAGTTACCCCCACACGTAGAATAGCTTCTCAGAGGAGGACATCTCCGAGAGATGGGAAACTATGAGATGAATGTACATACTGTCCCCGTGTCCGTACCGCCCCTGCCGCCGTCGGTCCGGCGGCGAGTGAAGCGAAGCACCTTCCCCCCTGGATGGTTCAGCTCGAGAGGTGTTCACTAAGTAGAATCGTTCGTTTGTGCTTTTCGGTTGTACATTCTTCATGACAGACGTGTGTGACAGAATGTTGATGTGGAGTTTGTACTTGTTTTGTTGACTTTAATAAATTCTAAAGAGAGAAAAAAATCTGAATTTTGAACTGTAAATCAAAAACGTAACATTAAAATAAAATAAAAAGATTGTGACGTTTTTCTCAGTGTCGTGTTGTTTTTTTTAGATTTCAGACGAGGGGCTGCATAGCTCCGGAGGCAGGGGAGTCTTCTAGTAATCGGATGATTGGTGGTTCGATCCCAGGCCCCCTGCAGAAAGCGTTTTGAGGTGGCCTTGAGCAAGACCCTGGAGTGTCTCCGCGCCTTTACGCCCAATGAGCACTGGGATAGGCTCCAGTATGACTCTGCAACCGGACTTTGGATAAGCGGTTGCCGAGGGATGGATGGATTTCAGACTAGGGAACACGAAGCAAGAGGGAGAGGAATTGAAAAAAGGGACCCGAAGCCCCACGGGCCTCATTCATCAGTCGTTCGCACGCACAAATCTGTTGGTAAATGCGGGTCATTCCTTGTAAAGCACTTCCAGTGGTCTAGACTAGAAGAGTGCTTTATAAGGACAAGTCCATTTACCACTTGTCATTCCTTGCACACCAATGGGGTCATTTTTAGCCCAAAAGCTCAACTCGGAGACCAGCGTAGAACCTGGATGACCCCTGAATATACACTGTTGGCTCATACTGATGTGTGTGCAAACCCGGACGTGCAAACCACTGACAAACGAGGCCCGGTATTGAGATGTAGCTTGATCTCCTGGTTCCCTGTGTGTCTATGCCACCTGCTGGGTGATCAGAATATGCCCCTTATTGTACGTAGTGTCTCCTCTCTTTGGTTGCCTGGTGACAACAGCTGTCAAATCATAAGCCAGTGGTGATTCCAGTTGTGGCAGAAATTGTTCCTCCCCGAGGAGTGGGTCCCCCATCCGCAGACCAGTGGCCACTCATTCAAGGATGAGGACGTTCGCATCCTTGACGGGGAGGAATGCTGTTTTGAACTGGGAGCCAGAGGCCACCTGTGTGAGGAGAGAACGGCCATCCCTGAACCAAGGTGAGCCTAAGAGTACATCTGTCACCATATTATAATGCTGTGGTAGCCACTAGTCCCCAGTCTTCTGACTGGTACACATCACCATGGAAATTACAGTCAATGGCCAATTTGCATATGAAGCCATTGTCGGGTTGGGTCATGATGCAGCTATTGTTTATAAAGGTGGGGGTGCCTAAGGTCAGCTTGGACTGAGGAAGTCACCTTGATGAGATGTGAGATTTTTCTCTCCACAGATGCTGTGTCCAGATGAACGGATTCAATTTAAACATTGATTTCCTCATCAGGACTACTGGGCATGTACAAAGACAGCAGTGGTCAACGCAGCGGTCCCGAGTGACGGTAACGTCGGGAAGAAAGGAGACAGAGCATGGGAAGCTGGAGAAATTCAATTGGCTGAGGGAAGAACTGGGTCCACTGTGAAATGGGAAGTCCGCAGTATTCCCAGTGGTAATAGGACCACTTGGCGCTGTGACCCCCAAATTGGCAGAGTGGCTCCAGCAGATTCCAGGAACAGGATCTGAGGTCTCTGTCCAGAAGATGGCTCAGATACTACGCAGAACCCTCAAACCCCCCCGGCCTCCGGTAGAGGACCTGAGTGAAGAAGACACACCACTTGGAAAAGGGTGAGAGGAGGACTTTTTTTAATATTCATCACGAGTGTGTATGTAGATCAGTCATGTTCGTAAGATCCACTCATCGGTTTGAGACTTCAACACTCAGAGGCTATTTTCTCCCTGAGGTTTCCGGAAGCTCTCCCATCAGCCTACAGTCCAGGAATTTCAGCTGCAACGGAGTGATGACACGTTGTCAGTCTAAATATAAAGCTAACGGGCCAGAGCCCGGAGGATTAACGCTAACTAAAGCCATCCCATGATATGATAGCATGGTTGAATCATGACACCCCTCCATCCACCAACCAGTGATGAGTTTTCCTATGTGTCTGATGGGGTAACCCGAGACCCCCATAACCCCCCCTCGAACTTGCACCGTCACTCCACGGATATAAAAAGCTTTACTGAAAGTGACACAGTGACAAAGAGAAATGTCATCACAACAAGGGGGTGGGGGACTTCCCTCCGTGTCCATAAAGGCATCCCAGCTCCGGTCCTGGCTTCATAGGAGACCAGCAACTAGGACAGTGACCATACCTCCAAGTGGAAATTGGACACGCGCGACACCGTTCTTACCGCCACAATCAGGAAACTCAGCTTTCACCATCGTACGACAAGAGGAGGCCCAGAGACACAGTAATCTGCACTTTGTCCGGGAACATGGGTCTGCATGGCTCCAAGCCCCAGCATCCAGCCCAGGTTCTGATGCTGGGCCTGGACGGAGCAGGGAAGACCACTCTGCTCTACAGACTGAAGTACAATGAGAGCGTCGTCACTGTACCGACGGTGGGCTTCAACGTGGAGATGCTGGAGACTGCGAAAAGGGGCGCAGGAATGACGGTGTGGGATGTGGGAGGCCAGAAGAAGATGAGGCCCCACTGGAAGCACTACTATGCCGACACCGCCTGCCTGGTGTTTGTGGTGGACAGCCAGGACGTGAAGCGCTTGGAAGAAACTCGGAAAGAGCTCCATCAGGTACTGTCCCTGAGCTGAACTCCTACGGACATATCTCTCAATACACGTGTGTACTTACTCATTATGAGTTTACACTTCTTGTATTCAGTTCTTGATGTCTAGTGTTGCTTAATCTTGTCTTGCTGTACACACATGTAAATGCTAGGGCTAGCAAGTCCAATCCCTTCATATTTAGCCAGTAAAAGCTGATTTGAGCTTTTACTTTTCTCAAATCAAACTTTTGATTTTATTATTGTTATCATTATCATGATTATTATTGTTATTTTTGTTGTTATTGTCATTGTTATTGTCATCATCATTATTATTGCTATTATTGTCATTATCATTATTAGCATTGTTTTTATTATTACCATTATTACCATTATTATCATTATTATTATTATATTTACCGGACACATTATAGTTAGAGCTCATTAGCTAACCTATCAAACTGTAAAAGAACTTGAGTTTGATTTTTTTTTCTCATTTAAAAAAACTCTGGTTTTGTTTTGTGAAAACTTTATTTATAAAAGTTCCCTTTCACACAGTCATCAAGGGTTTCATTTGGCTCTGGGAGTTCACCTACGCTCAACTCTCATCTACCTGTCTTCTCCTCCTGTTTTCTCCGCCGTGCAGGTGCTGAAGTACCCGGGCCTCCGGAGGGTTCCTCTCGTGCTCCTGGCCAACAAACAGGAGCTCTGTGGGGCATTGAGGCCAGCAGAGCTCAGTTTGGAATTGGATTTAAAAAGGCTATGTGGGGATAGGGCCTGGTTCGTCCAGCCCTGCTCAGCCATAACAGGGATGGGACTGGAGGAAGGTTTCAGGAGGGTCGTCTATCTGCTGAAGACGTCCTTCAAACAGAGAGAAGAAGACGTCAAGGACAAATTCAAAAAGCTGAAACCCAAAGGCCTTGCTGTACATCCTGTGAAACCAGTGTGGCCACACGGTTAAGATGGATCGATTCATAATGTAATGGATGAGAAGTGATTCACGTTGTGGAGGGTGAATCTCTCCGGTCTACCTGTGTAACTCATCAGCATGTGAGTGAGCCGTGTGGCAGATTAACACGGAGGGCACCAGTTAAAGAGATTAACACTGCGTCAGTGTCTGTGGACGGAGGCACAGCAAGCTGCCCATGGCTACGTGTGTTTGGCACTGCGCTGATTATAACAGGTTGTGATGCGTCATTGCGCATTATCAGAACAGCTGTGGGGATGAGAGAATGTGTTGCACTAGCCACCTTGAGAGCCAAGCAAAAGGTCCAAAGGCTAAAAGTCAAAGTTCATCCCTAAAGTCAATTAAGAAATACATCCCAGAGAACATCACCTCCATAATCTTTAGCTCACTTAGATCAAATCAGGCTTTGATTGCATCATAACGTAACCACAGGCTACTCCTCATGTAGAGTTTCCTATCTTACTCATTCAATCACCCGCTTATCCGAAGTTGGGTCATGGGGTCATGCTGGAGCCTATCCCAGCGCTCATAGGGCAGAAGGCGGAGAAACATCCTGGACAGGTCACCATTCCAATCGCAGGACTAGTTAGGATGTTCAGTGTCTTGCTCAAGGACACTTTGACACGTTTTCTACTGGAACTGGGGATCAAACCATCAATCTTCTGACTACTACAGTCAGCTTACCCGTGATGGATGATTGAATGAATGAATGAATCGACCTCTTTCTATGCAATAGTGTTGCACTTGTGTTTTCTTTGGGCAACAATAAAGCCTTGTGGATTTTATTTTTTCCCTACGATGCCGAGTTTTCTTCAGGCATCCACTGACTCAACCTTGTCTCAACCGATTGATTTTCTTACCTGTGATGATAGAATTTTGATGACTTGGAGGGAAACCATGAACCACTGAGATGGGTATGGGTTTAGGTATGTTAGTTAATTGAAATGGAAATTGAGACACTTTGTGGCCATTGTATGCATCTAAAATAAATTAGAGACCAGGGCCATGGTAACTCAGGCGTAGAGCGCACATCAGATGGTTAATGACACTATCCCCCACCATACACACAGCCTTACACTCCTTTACCTCTTTTCGAAAGATAAGATAAGATAAGATAAGATAAGATAAGATAAGATAAGATATTCCTTTATTAGTCCCACAGGGGGGAATTACAGTGTTACAGCAGCAAAGTGGAAAGCATAGTAGGAAAGATCATCCACATACAAATCGAACAGAACAGGTGACAGTATTCCACCTTGTCAGATGTGCAAATTGAACTGACTTGACTTAACCAGGAAAGGTGAAGATAAACTGTTACCCGATCCAACTTGAATGGTTTTATATGACTACCAAAACCCTTATCAAATAAAAGGGGCCCCTCGCTGTTGGGGCAGCAGACCTCAGGAGGTAAGACGGTCATCTAGTAATCGGATGATTAGTGGTTCAATCCCCAAGCCTCGCACTAAGCATGTTGAGGTGTCCTTGTGCAAGTCTTCTACACTCACTGACAACTTCCTTCAGTGCATATATGCACAAATATGGGCCTTGTTTATTATTTTAAACTGTAATTCACTATACAATCCAAAGTTGTCCCTCGACCATGTGACAAGCCAACAGGAAAAACAGAACATTCATTACCAGTGAGTGAACAGAACATGAGGGTGTATGATGAGGCGATTCTAAGGGTATTGCAAGTTAACAAACGTTCATCAATATTATACGAGATAATCGAACGCAGTCCCCACACCTTCCGGTAGCGCCACCTGTGGACGGACGCTTGAAACAGCAGCAGCAGCAATCTCGGCGTAACGAAAGAAACCAATGGGCGGAGAGGGGAATTCCCCACCCTTCTTTAACGCCACAGCGAGGCTGGGCTGCCCTCCTACCGCCGGCATTCCCAGTATGCACCGCGGACAGACCAGCAAAAAATAGTCCGGTAACGAAAGGGCTGAGAAAAAGGAACTGGATAAGGTTAGCTTTGACTAGCTAAAATCGTAAGCGGATAAATAAGTATTAGACATAAGGAGAAACTGCTAACATGGCGGACAACGAAAAACTTGATAATCAGCGGTTGAAGAATTTCAAGAACAAGGGCCGTGATTTGGAGGTAAACTATCCGGATCTCCTCTCTTTTTTCCCGTACGCGCTGTTTTGTGGTTCCACCGTGACGTCGTTTCTATTCCACGATCTGGGGACTTTGCACCCAGCCCCGAATCAGGCCTTCACCGGACCGTGATGTACATGATAGATTGGTGGCATCGGCTCAAGCATCTCAATTTGATTTTAATGTTTTGTTTTCCTTAACTAATCTTGATGTGGTCTTAAACGCACAAGCGAGGGCGGGAATTCAAGTTAGCTCGTAACGCCTCCGTCAAGGCTAAGATGCACCCTGTTAGCTTGCTGCTAGTCAGGGCCCGAGGGGGGTACATGGTAGCTCTAGCTTGCATTAACTCAAGCATGTCATACAAGCTAGCTACCGGATCGGCCCGAGAGCTTGTAACGTTTGCGTGATTATTTACTTGGACGATTGGAAGTTAATTTCATTTTAAGTTCATAGTCTAAAATCACGAGTTGTTGAGCTAACATATTTTCGCTAGCTAGCAGAACAGATAGCCGATTTGTGCTCTCTTGAAGGGGAAAGGTGGACGTCGTAACCAGCTAGCTAGCTAACGTAAAGCTGGGTGGTTTAGGGCTCAGCAGTGCTGGTGGTTGCAGTTTCCACCCATCCCCCGTCTTTATCACCAAAAACAATGGCGGAATCAAGCTAGCCTCTCGGCTAACCGGGTTATTCTGGGGTTTTCCTTTGCGAGGGATTTCTAAATAAATATTTGTTGTAATTAACGATCTTCGTATGGGGTCACTAACATATAGCCAACGATGTGGGATTGGATGATAGATTAACTTTCACACCAATGCAAACACGAGATCTACAAGTTGAAACAAGATTATAACAGTATGGATGTATTTTGCTTCACTAACATCTGCAAACTGACGCATCTTTTCCAACCGGGTCCACTGACGAAATGGTTAGTTGATACATAATGGAACCAGAGTGTTCCCACTTAAACTGGTTTGGCACTTTTTAATGGATGGATTTAGTCGAATGGTTAGTTAGACCCAAAGCTCCTTCATCTGACTCACCAGATAAATTGATATACACCAGGGTAAAACTGTTAGCTCGAGTAGACACTCATTTTGACATATTTCTTATGTATCCCAATGCAGTAGTAATAATTTAATGAAATGAAATCCGTTGGATTTCTCCTTTAAAACCTCAGATTTGCTTCATCTGTTGAAATTAAAAGGAAAAAAATGTTGGAATAAAATTTAAAATATAGGTTCCGTCTTCACCATTGGTTACATGTCATCAGAATTGAAATGGATATCCTTCTGTTCTTTGCATGCTCACAGTGACCTTTCCATTTGTGTACCTGTACATAATCTACTACCCAACCTGTGTTTAAGGTTTTGTACTGTCATAAGCAGGATATGGGCTTAGGATGTCAAGCCACAGCGATGAGTGGGTGAAAATTTCGAGTCATCTCCAACAACAGAAATGGGAACCTGACTTCAAAATTGACCTGTATTAATGCAATGACCACCATCCCTTGACCTAGGGTGACTGGTTTGATTTTTAAGTCTCAAACTGAATTATTAATTTGCTTTCTTGCCCACAGAGTATGAGAAGACAGAGGACCGAGGTGGTCGTGGAGCTCCGTAAGGTAATGACAGTTAACATCAAATGTCTGATTGCTCAAGTTGCAAGATTTATCCATTTTATCATAATCAATTTATACTACGAAATATGTCAATTTTTCCACAATGTAATGGACTTTGTGGAAAAAGCCGGTGGGAAATGTAGATTAACTGATGATTTGCGCTCTGTCCACTATAGAACAAAAGAGATGAGCATCTTTTGAAGAGAAGAAATGTCCCCCATGAGGACATCTGTGAGGACTCCGATGCTGACGGAGATTTCAGATCGGTATAGTTCATTTTTCATCTTTCCTTTTGAGTCTGTCTTTTGGTTTGCCATCTGCTGCGGCTGGAAATGTATTTCCTTCATTTTTGTGCTTCCCTTGCCTCTACTAAGCCTATATATCGCAGTGTAGATAGCATCTCACCATGCTGGATTATATGCACAGACTTGCTTGATCAGTGAAATGGATTTTATCCATGCTGATACAATTCTCAACGTATTTTATATACTTAAATTAGTAGTGCTGAAGCTATTACAAGGTGCTAATAATAGTGGTAATGTGACAATGTTCAGTTGGTTTAGAAAAATTCTGTTTTTAATTTGTTTACTGCATAGTTTTACACATTTAGGTCTCGTTCCTGGTTTAGAAACTATAACAGTTCTAAGCCATGCTGACACATTATTCCAGTGATGCCGCCACTCTGCCAATCCTTACCTTATTCACACTGATGGGTTGGGTGGGGCACAGCTGGTGAAGTAATTCTTTGTATTTTTCGATTTGGGACATTTCAATACTGGGTAATGACTGGTACGAAATGTCTTTTTATCGTACAAGGGATGTACTAAGGTTTTCAGAAATAATAATCGCATTAACTTCTGATGTCGTTTCCTGTGCTGTTAGATTTTGGTATTCACGTGATCACAGCCCTGCTTATCTCATAATCTCTAGGTTAAATGTTTACTTTGTGGCCTTGTTTAGATTGCAGAGACGTGTTGAGAGCAGATGTCAGTTTAGGGTATCTGTGGGCACTAGTGGTGATTAGATTAAGTTGTGGCCAAGAATCCTGATTAATGGCAGCTTTTTATTTTCCTTACAAAACAAAAGGAAATCTGCTTGTACTTACTTTCTCTAAATTATCCTGTAAAATGCTTTCTTCTTTATTTTCATCATAAATGAGGAATTAACTAACCATAAGTTAGTTGTAGCCATCCGTTTTCACCCAAATTTTACTGCTGCATAATAGGTGAGGTATGTGTCGATATTGACAAATCTTTACAAGGGAAATTGTGGTCTAAAATGTCTATATCACCATCAGTGGGGTCTGAGCTCTCTTGATGAGTTAGTTGCCTGACACCTCTTGATAGCACAGTTGTAAATATCGCCCGTTCACACTATACTATCCCAGTGCTGATCAGATGTGCAAAATTTGCAACGTCTTTGCCTGTAGAATTGACATCATTAGTAATTCCGAATAACTCCAATATTTTCACCATTAGAACTGGGGTGACTAACTCAAAAACAGCTCAGCAGTCTCAGCTTTGATCACAGACTGGTTTCACTGACACCAATGTGGTTTATTTCATCGGGCAGACGGATTCCCACAATATCTTGTCTTAGCTCTTAGCGACTGTTGCTCAGTCACCGACATGTGAAAATCACCATTGCCTGTCAAGATGAAATTTGCATCATGCTAAATGTGGTCAGTGCGGGATGTGACATCTAGTAGGATCGTCAACACACACTCTGCCATTGGTTGAGGCTGTGAAATTTGCTCACCAGAGTTGAACACGAGTGAAACAAAAAAGTGGACGACCTTTGGCTCGCGTAGGATGGAAGTGAATGGGACATGGATATCCAAGAATGATAATTTGGTCCTTGTGTGACCATCTCGTTATGCAGAAGCCAAATCACCCCTATACCTTGCATGTGCTCCAAGTAATCAGGGACGTATCATACAATGTTTTACTCTTGTACAAATATCATGTGTTTTTATGCCATGTTGTGAGGCAGGATACTGTTATTAAATTAGCAAAACCTTGATGTCAAAGTCGCGTATTTGCAGTCAGTTACCTCAAATGTCCTTCAGCGAGATACTCATGGCCTCCAACTCACTGTTTTGTCACTGACGTTATGGTCAGACTTCTCATTCTGCCTTTAGTAAGCAAGTGGAAATATTTTAGCACGGTAATAATATCATATGATTACCAAGTATAATTTCATTATGCGTGTTCTACAATAAGTGTATCAACCTCAATATTTGGTCAATGTTATCATGCCCTGTGTTTTACCATTCTGCCGAATCGATTATTTGGTTGGTCTTCCCTGCTTAGTCCTTTATAACAGACAATTTTAACCACAGTTATAATAAAGTCACTTTTCTTTATGGGGCTTTCATCCTAGTACAGAAGTCAATGTGTGCTCATTCTCAGTTGCTGCTGTCAGGCTCCTAAATGTTTGTATTTTGTTGCCAACTATACAGACGTTGTCAGAGACTCATTCTGCAGCCAGGCTGAGGGTGATTTGGATTGTGTTGCCCGTGTTAAATTGCTGTTTAGTGGCTTTTGTTTAGCTAGCAATTAACTTTTTTTGAGGGGGGCTGAAATCTTCTTTCACACATTTCTATTCAACTGAAAAGATTGATTTTTAATCTGCTTTTGTTGATGTATGACAAAGGAATGCTCACATGTGTATATAACTTCCTGTGTTTCAGCAAAATACATCTCTTGAAGCAATAGTACAAGTAAGTCGTTTTTTTCCCACTGCATTTTCCTCAATTGGACATTAAATGTTGTATTTATCATTTTTAATCATGAGTAGTCCACAATTCTCTTCTAGGGTAACTATAGCATGATGGAATGTAAATAAGTAGGCAATGTGGTACCCTCTTAAATACCAATGTACTCATGATAGCACATCCAAATGATAAATTATGATACTCCCATGTGCTTTGTTGCGATGTGAGTGTGTGGTTGTGTTTTGTTTACTGCGGTTGTCCTGATGTACAGAATGCCACCAGTGATAACCAGGGTATCCAGTTGAGTGCTGTACAGGCTGCCAGGTAGGGACAATATCTCACACTTGGGCTTTACTTGCTGTCATGTTGAGACTGTCTGGTGCAACTTCTCCCCTGGTTAAGATTTGCATACTCTTGGAAAGTGTAGGCGTCAATAGGGCAACATTAAATCAGTGTGCTGTAATGATGAATAGTGTAGCCCTGACTTTTCATATTGAATTCACCATTGTCCCGATATATAGTGTATTTGGAAATTGAATTGTATCTTCTTCATTTGTGTGCAGTCTTCCATTGGTTTGATCATATCAATTGGTGCACAGAGTACTTATTAAAGTATTCTGTTGCTGAAAATGAATTGGTTTCATATTTTAAGCGTGGATTGTAAAAAACAAAACTATTTGTTTCACTTCATTCGATTGTTTCAGTTGTATATGAGCACTTTCCTGCAGTGGATTCCAGTACGCTACTGTGACTGGTGTTTGAAGCACGACGTCTCCTGTTGACACCGACTGTGGCTGTTGCGCAATAATGGCATTAGCATTGTGTGGATAACTCAAATTCCTCAACTGTTTCTGTGTGTGCAAAAGTTTTGGTACGCGCAAATGAAGTTCGGTGTGTCTAATGACCTTTTCTCTCCTCTTTGTTTCCATAGAAAGTTGTTATCAAGTGACCGTAACCCTCCAATAGATGATCTGATCAAGTCTGGGATCCTTCCCATTCTGGTGCATTGCCTGGATAGAGATGACAAGTAAGAGTTCTGTGTATTTCAATTCACATAGCTTGCTCTGGGCTCTATATTTTGTTAATAGAGAATCATTGCATCGGTACAGTTTGTCTGATCCCCAAATCGTGATGCTGGGTTTGTTGATGCTTTTAATTTGTGCATATGCACTCGTGGGGTTTAGCCTGGCCTACATTATTTGAAGGGTCTTGCACATTCATGCAAATGTGTTCTAGTTTTCACCTTCCAGGAATGATATCAATGACTCATCAGCATCCTCTTTTGATTGTGCTTCACTCCTTCCTAATAATTTCCTTCTTTTACCAATGTCCTTTGCCTTCATCTGCCCATACACTCTTTCGCCTGTCCGTCCAGCCCATCTCTCCAGTTTGAGGCTGCCTGGGCTTTGACCAACATAGCATCCGGCACCTCGGAGCAGACTCAAGCTGTGGTCCAGTCCAGTGAGTGTCTCTTCACTAAATCCCATACTGTAGCTATTTCAGAGACGCCTGTTAATTGTGTCTTTGCCATTACCACAACACTATCAAAATCCGGACTGTTTCAACGAATACAGCTAGGGGCATAATCGTTGTTAAAAATCGTACGCAAGCAACTAATGATGAAAATATTTGAAAACAAAGCTAAAAACATTTCTTATTGTATGTTATTCTTTACAATCAATTAGAATGAATTTAATAAGTTACACATATACTTTCTGATCCTCTCTTACTCAGATGCTGTGCCACTGTTTCTGAGGCTCCTCCACTCTCCTCACCAGAATGTGTGTGAGCAGGCTGTCTGGGCTCTGGGCAACATCATTGGTAAGTGCTATTGGCATGTTTGGATTCTGACTCCGCGCGACTATTACCTGTTCTATCTAAGGGCTGGGTAGTAATGAAATACTATCGTTTTGTCTTTCTATGATACTGTATTGGGATGAACTTTGGTTTTTGTTATATCATGTGTCACCTTTTTACTGTCTAACTTAAAAGGTAATTCCATTATTTTAAAACGCAGGCCCTTTATTTCATAATGTTGGTCCAAATCACCAATATAGACAAACATATAGACAAACATTCTAATTAATGAAACCATTTGATGGCCTGCACCAGATTATAGTTTCGGCTAATTTTGCATATGCTGTTCTTGCGTATCTTTTTTTTTTGGTGGTGGTAAGAGTAAACCGGAACACCTGCTTTTGGTTTGATAATTTCAGTTGAATAACTTTCCTTCTACATTCTAATGGCCTCTGTTATGAGACAAGTCCGTTTTACTTGTTACAATTAGCCCATAGCTTCTTCTTTTTAATTATGTACAAGTATGTACTCTCAAAACTGAGCCAGCCTCCCTTTTTCTGGTCTCTTGGCATATCCTTTTACTGCTGCTACTATTTGTTATGTGGGGGTGCAGTTTCAGATGTTTACAAAAGAAGTATTACCAGAGCTGATCGTTCATTCAAATGCGTTATTTTCCCCAGCGCTAGTCATCCATGAACTTCTGGCCATACTTCAGTTGCTCATTTCGACATGATGATATAATCATCAACACTGGTGACAGTGGCCTATCAACTGCACACATCTTCACATTGGCCGACTTATATGCTTTGTACAGTTCGTGTGTGGACTTCAATTGATTTACCACGGTTAAATATTTGATTTTTTTTTGTGATTTAAATTACCTATTTGTAATAAACACAAAGCAAGCTATACAGAGTAGAAAATTCTCTATTGGATGCATCAGCAAAATTGGTGTTGAGCGAGGTATTTCTTCACTTCCTAATGAAAGTGCTTTTAAACTCCTATATTGTAGCCTTGATGAGACATAATTCATCACTAACAACATTAACTCAACTCTTTGTGCAGCAGTGTTGTACCAAGGTACTTGCCCTCTAATAGGAAGTGTTCACCTCGCTGCTCTGTAGATCGTCGTCAAAAGTAGTGGCGCGAAAGCTTCACGCTGGTATGATTTGATTGAGCACAAAACGGTGAACATTTTTAGCTTGTATCCTTTATCCAACCTAAACCTTATACCCATGTGAGGCTCAGCCAATTATGCCTCCACTATCTATGGACCTCCGGCCGTGGTTAGGAGGTCCATAGATAATACAGAGATGCGAACATATGTGCCTTAACCCCTCAGTTGGATTCTTAAACGTTCTATTTTTGTATTTGTAGGCAGATATCCTGCTGTCTATGTCAAATTCCTTATGATTTATATTTACCATGTCACCAAGCACCTTCTCGGTCAATGCAATATTGTCAGTTTCAATGTTTGTGTGTGTGATCTACAGGTGATGGCCCCCAATGCAGAGACTATGTGATAAGCTTGGGTGTGGTTAAGCCACTGCTCTCCTTCATCAGCCCCTCTATTCCCATCACCTTCCTCCGTAATGTCACCTGGGTTATGGTCAATCTTTGCCGCCACAAGGATCCCCCACCTCCCATGGAGACGATCCAGGAGGTATGAGACTATGAAAAAAAATGGGGCAATTGAATACATTTGTGCTTGCTGGGCAAGATGTGTATTCCTTTTTCAGATGTCTGCATTTCGAACCTCTCATGACTATCATCTTGGAAAAATGCAATGTTATTTCAAAAATCTATGTAACACAGAACAACCCTTGTAGTACCTATGTCAGGGATGTTCGTGAACCTCTATTCATGAGGATTAGTATTATTGTAGAAAGTTTGAAAAATATATGTTCTAGTATAACTTTCTACTGTAGATAAACAAATGCAGCTGACATTGTTGTAGATAAATCATGACAACTAGTCCTTGTGACTGGACGCTTTACTATTACTATTGACATTAATTCCTAGATTTAGATGATATAGATTCCTAGTCTCCCAGTCATGAGTTAATACCAGGTGGAAACATATCTCTATCTTAACAGTTGATTCTTCTCATTATCGTTAAGTGCTGTTTATGCTCATCTTACTGTTCCATCCTGTCTAATTACTACTCAGTTTTGCAATATAACTAGAAGCTACATGAGCAACTGATTTGAAACCAGGGGGAACAGAGGAAGCCTAATTGCACCATCAAGGGACTATAGAAGACCGGAAAATGAACATTTAGTGTTTTAAGAATTGCAACCATTCATCGGGTTCAGCACAATAAATCTAATGCTACAGTGAAGCCTCTACTGATATGAAGGCAATCATTAGGGAATCATTATTTTTAATGACTTATCAAGTAATTCTCTGTCCCTCTCTCTTTTTCTCTCTCTCCATATATATATTTATATGTTTATATGTACAGATCCTGCCAGCTCTCTGTGTGCTAATCCACCACACCGATATTAGTGTGAGTATACTGCACTTTTTTCTCTGATTGTGCTAAGTGAGCCAAGATTCAAGGTCTTTGCAGTCATTGTGCAAGTATAACGAATATGTTTTTGTGTCAGCCTCAAATGGTCCATACGGATAATAAAAAAGACTGAGAAGACATAAGAAATATAGAGCATACAAAATGAGAGAGTACAGAGTTAAAGCAATAAATAAAATTATGGGAAGTATAATAAAATACTATTAGCAATGAAATATACAACCTATCGGGTACAAAACAGCAAAAATGCAGTAAGTGTGCAGGAACTTGAATGACAGAACTGTGTGTGGGGTTCTTGGAGGGAATTATAGGCTCATAGCTCAGTCGGTAGAGTGGTTGTCGGACATTGGAAGGTTACAGGTTTGATTCTTGGTTCTGCAGAAAGCATGTCGAGGTGTCCTTGAGCAAGACACTGAACCCCGTACTGGTCCTATACATTATGATGGGTAAAAAATGCAGAGAAATATAAATTTCCCCTTGTGGTACTGATAAGGTAATCTATTTATCATTCATGAGAGCACCATAATCTCCTTAATCTTTTTGGTTTTTAAGACCAAAATGTTTTTGTTGTTGGCATACCAAGTTGTCGGGTTTTGAACCTCCTCCCTGTATGTGGCTTCATCATCATGTGATATAAGCTGGATGATTTGCAAACTTCTGTGGGAAATTGGCCTGATGGTGCATGATTTGAGACAAGCAGTGACTGTATGTAAGGGTAGAGAGGTTGACATGTGTGTGAATACCTTTGCTAGCCGGTCAGTGCAGCTGCAGAGCACACACCCATATGCACCATCAGGCTCCACTGCTTTCCATGTGCTGATGCTGCACAGGGTCTGCTATAGCTCAGTAGTCTTTCAGTGGACTCCCCAACAGTTTGAAACCAGCTGGAGCTTGTTAGTTTCTGTCATTATGTAAGTGTTTGGTTGAGGGTGAGGATACATGGTAATCAGAATGAAGCTGTCACCTGTATGAGTGATGATACGTTTCTTTCAATAAAATGTTGTGTCCAGATTAACTGATCACCTTTTGTTGTGACGATTGGAGCTCAGTTGTTTTTCTTGTCCAACCTAGCAACAACAGTTGAGAGGGTTGGCTGTGTTGTCCGTTGGTTTAGGCTGTGTGTTCTCCTTTTGTAATCTGTGATAGTTTGGGTGGCTTGCCACATCCTCTGTGGGATGGAGCTACTGTTGAAGTCCTTCTTACGTAGTAGTTGTAGCTGTATTTTGCATGGTACCTCTATTGAGGTTTGCACTGGTGACACCGTAGGCTGTAATGCCTCCACCCTGTCTCTTGCTGAGCACAGGCTTTTGCTCGCCTTTGCTGTTCATCCATATTTACAGGTGAAGTGTACCCCTCCTGGTCTGTCTGATGGGCAAACGTTCCCTTAGGCTTAACCTGAACTGTCCTGCTGGTGGGCTTGGCACTTATGGCAAGCGATTTGTGTGTCAGTACAAAAAGAGGTGGTCTGACTGTCCAAGGTATCGGCAGAGTGTGTCCCTTTAAGTGTACTTAATGTTGGTGTAGACATGATCTAATGTATTTTTTTATCCCTGGATGTCATATTTGAGATGTTAAAAATCTGGGAAGAATATCTCTGACGTTAGTTTGGTTGTTGTCCCGAGCAGTGATGAAAACGTCACTGCTGGGGATAAGTCAGGTGTCATGTGTTCAATCCCACTTCAGGGAGTCAGTCAGGGCATCCAGCCTTACTCCCCCATGCTCAGGTACATGTAAGGATGCATTGTATTGCACTTTATGTGGTTTCCAGACTAAAAAAGCGTTATATGTGAACATGTCCATTTACCATTATGTAGTTCTAGCCTCTCTTCTAAGCAAATCAGCATGCTTTTGATTTAAGAGGGTTAAACTAAGTATATTCAAAGGGTATTGTTATGTATGCTGTTTAAGACAAGCGGTTGAAGATGGTAAAGAAATGGTATATTTGTGGGTGAAAACAAAAAAATCATAACCTCACTGCTAAAATACTAATTGATTGCCTTTTTGTGTGCTTTATCCAGATCTTGGTGGACACGGTGTGGGCTCTCTCTTATTTGACAGACTCCGGGAATGAGCAGATTCAGATGGTCATCGACTCATGCATCGTCCCCCACCTGGTACCCCTGCTCAGTCACCAGGAGGTCAAAGTTCAGGTACAAGGGGAGGGGAGGTAAAGATACATTACAAGCAGAGTGGAGAATTATTTTGATTATAATTAAAATCCCTGGTTCTAAGAACCTAGTTTTTATCAGTCTTGACACACAAAGTAGTACCCCAATTATCAGGAGGGTCCAGTCCATGATAATGTTTCAATTAAGATATAAGATAATATCTCTACACGGCCTTGTTTTAATAATTGAATTCAGGTACATCCAATGTCCCCTGTCCTGGTCACAGACCAATCAAAGGAGTGACATACTTCAAATGTATATTTTACCCCAAAATCAAAATTACATATCGTACTAGTTGATCTTAAAAGTAGAACGGCCAGCAACCCTCTAGATTTTTTTGGAGAGATAGGCCGTAGAGATGTCTGGCTTCTCTCGAATTCAACGGAACTGGGTGGTCCTCAACTTGTGTGCCAAAAGGGCCGAAAAACTACTTCTGAAAAACTCAACGGCAATGTCTCTTTCCAAAAGTCCTGTCTCGGTCACTTAAGATAATCCACAGACCTTGTTATGAGCAGTTTCATGTTGGAACTATTTTCTTAGACTGAACTATACCTACATGTAATGGCTCACAAGTGTGGATTATCTTGATGCATGTCATGGTTTCTGGAAAGAAACATTGCTATTGAGTTTTTCAAATGTGTTTTTTGGGTGCTTTGAGCATTACGAACAGCGCCGTCCAATTCCATTGTATTCGAGAGAAGGCTGAAAACTCTACAGCCAGTATCCCCAAAACTCAGCAACTCGCAGCAAAAGGATCTAGAATGGATAAATAGCACTACAGTTAAGAGAAAAAACATGTATTTCTGATTTTGAGGTGAATGCAAGCATGTTGGATCATGTCTAGTTGGCCCTATGATTTCTTATATTTTTATGTTAATGCAAGACCATAACATGACTGTTCCTATTCAATGCCTTGTCTAAGTGATGGCTGCCAGCTAACTCAATGGTTGTTCTATATTTGTATTCCTTGAACTTAATCTGGGTGTGTAGTGACTTTCCTCAACTATGGTTTCAAAAAGCTCAAAGTTATGTCCCAAACTTCCATTTTGAGCTGTTAAAGATAATTGAATAAGTTATATACTGAATTAATTATTAATTTTTAAAAATGAGCTTCATTAATCTGATCTACGTACACATGACTCTTCTTTGATAACCATAATATTAATTTGGATGTAAATAAACTCATTTGTATGGACCATAATGACTTTATAGTGGCAGTGCAGTGGTTGTTCATTGCCACTATGTGAGTGTATTATACATAGCAACTGCTGAAGATCTGTAGTAAATATCTAAAAAATGGGCCATAAAGTCTTCACTGACACATGGACTGGATATCATGACCTCGACATGTGCACTAATGGTGAAGAAAAGCAAATAGGTCAGCACCCTAAAGTGTTTCTATGTTCTTCTACATTTTGTGCATATGTGCTTTGTCATCACACTCTCCCTCTGTGTGTAGACTGCTGCTTTGAGGGCAGTGGGGAACATAGTGACTGGTACAGATGAACAGACCCAGGTTGTCCTAAATTGTGATGCCCTCAGCCACTTTCCTTCACTCCTCACACACCCCAAGGAGAAGATCAACAAGGTAAAGTGTCCTGCAACTGTATTGAGTAGCATAAATGTAAATTCACATAGCTTTATATGCATGTGTACTACACTTGCAGTTTCTTATTCTTAGCTGACCAAGTGCAGAGAGCTGCCTGGAAGTGATGAAATCAGAGACTTGGTGCAAGTGTGAATGATGTGAATGTTAGTTGATGGGGTAGGTAGATTGCCTCTAGCAATTCCCAACGTGGAAGACCCGGATGCAGAAGACAAGAAGACTTCACTGACTGTTTGATAGTTGTTAGTGAGAGAGGGTGGGATTGGGTTGGGGGATACAGGAGGGGCCTCAATCTGTGTGAGTGAATATGAATGTGATTCCATTGGGTGGTGGCCAAAGGGTGCTGAACACGCTCAAAAGTTTTGCTGATATTGGAGTGCATCTGAGACCTGTCACTCGTGAAAAAGAGGCCCTTCCCTCCCTCTGTGACCTGGTCAATGATTAGAGCCTCAAATAAGCCCGTGCCCCACCCAGCGCACCCTGTCTCGACCAAGGGTCTATACTCTCAGAGCAGGCCCCTGGGTTCTGATCCAGCTCAGGCACATGAAATGCACATCAAGGACCCAAGTGTTTTAACTTTGATGTAGCTATAATAGATTTTATTTATATTGCATTTTCCAACCTCCCAAACCTCCCTCAAATAAAAAAGGTAACACAGCTTTAACAGAATAGGAGATTGTTCAAACCTGCCTAGATTTTAAACATAAACTCCAATCTGTGTAACTCAATCCATCTAATTATGTTTCCAATCCTTTAGGAGGCAGTGTGGTTCCTGTCCAACATAACGGCAGGTAATCAACAGCAGGTACAGGCCGTCATAGATGCCAAGCTAGTGCCCATGATCATCCACCTGCTCGACAAGGTGTGTGTCTCTGTTCTACAATACTTCTGCTTGACAAAATTGATTTACAAGTAAATTTTATTAGGGGGGAGCGCATGAGTATGGTGGGACTGATGAAAAGATGATTTCCATAAAATGTATTCACAGGGAGACTTTGGCACACAAAAGGAAGCAGCCTGGGCCATCAGCAATTTAACGATTAGTGGAAGGAAAGACCAGGTAAGATATTTTTTTCTTCATCACAGTACTTAACCTCTGTTTGTCCCCTTATTTCCTTCCCCCTCAGCTTCATAACCTTTCCATACTCCCATAACTCCTTTCTTGCTTGGCATTATCTCACTTATTTATTTATTTTTTGCCATTAAGTTACCAAACAACTTAATTATATACTTCATTGCCAGCATTACCTAAGGCTGATGAGCATGCCTGTGTTCTCTGATCTATTCCAAAGGTCGCACACCTGATTGAGAAGCAGGTGATCCCTCCATTCTGTAACTTGCTCACAGTGAAAGATGCCCAGGTGGTGCAGGTTGTCTTGGATGGCCTTAGCAACATCCTTAAGATGGCAGATGACGAGGCTGAAACAATTGCTAACCTCATTGAGGAATGCGGAGGTGAGTTCACATTAAACGCGTGCTTGTAATATACCTTATATCTAATATAATTCTTCATCAATGTAAAACTTCAGCTGTTTATTATATCTCAATATGTATTTTTGAAGAGGCACTTGGTAAATTTGTTTTTATTCTCTTAGGCTTGGAGAAGGTGGAGCAATTGCAAAATCATGAAAATGAGGACATCTACAAACTGGCCTATGAAATAATTGATCAGTTCTTTTCATCCGATGATGTAAGTTGGAATAGAGGACTGCCTTCTTTTTTATATCTTGTGTTCACACTTTTCAGAAATGTTCTATTACTGATTTAAGTTGAGTCTGATTTTGCATACATTTTACTTCTGAACATGATTCTATTCATTGAGTTCTCAAGAAATACGAATTCACTCATTTCAACAGAAGACTTACACATGTGCCAAATTGCTTTGTTTCAAAATTAGATTGATGAAGACACCAGCCTGGTCCCAGAGGCCATCCAAGGTGGAACATATGGCTTTAACTCTTCCACCAACGTGCCAGCAGAGGGGTTCCAGTTTTAGAGCGCATCTGGGGGTACTCTGGAGTTTTGTTCGCGATGCAGCACTCTGTTCAACAAAAAAAATTAGGAGAGAAAGCGCGCGCGAGAGAGAGCGAGAGTGTGAGAGAAATTAGATCCATTGTGCTTGGCTCGTGGGATCCATGGCTGCATCTTATCTGAAAGAAAAAATGTGTGGATTTCATTTGGCATTCCAGGGGAACCAGCCCAAATGAAGTTTGAGATGGCGAGTGGGTGCGAGTGAGAATGAGTGGCTACATGTTGCAAAATAAGCAAAACATCTACATCGAATGCGTTGAGAGACATGCCAACATAACTTCCACGTTATCGGAGCTGTCATCTAAAAAACTGAAAACTACAAATGACAACAAATAAAAACTCGATGTCCACCTGTGGAGAACCAAGGACACCAAAAAATAACCAAGATGTCTTGAGATATTGCAACACATCAAAATACAATAGAAATAAACAACAACAGTAATTGAACTGAGATGAACCATATCACAATTCTGCGGTCCTCCGACCAGAGGGGGTGCCACCCTCAATGTGCCCCTCCCCTAATCGACCACGCTATCAGACATGTGTGTGAATGGACCCATTGTGTATGAATGTCTGGACTCAACACTGAGGAGCCAGGTTCATCTCCTCCAACAACAGGCCCTGACAGGGCACCTCCCTCTCGCCCTGATTGGCGGGGCCAGGAGTCCAGCGCGTAACGCATGTGCGAAAGGATGGAAGGATGAGTGGTGTGTGCTTGCCTGCGTGCGTGACTGGGAGTGCGAGACTGTATGAAATCGTATACAGAGAGAGAAAGAGGGTGGATCGGGTGGATCAAGCAAACAAATACAACTGAAGAGAAACAAAATCAAGCAACGTATTGGCAGAAAATTAAATTCTGCCGCTGAAAGATAGGCTGATCTGAAAATAAATCCCTGAAGAACTTTGGATATGACATAAAAAAAGTCATCGTCATCACAAGAATTTTTTGTTTTGTAGTTATTGTTAAGTTAGTATTAATTGACACTGGACAATGCTTTTGGCAGGTGTGGAGCAGTGGTGCATTGTATTAAGATTAATTTGGTGGCTTTGGGCTTTTTGTTTTGCCTCCAGTGTGTTTCCTTTTTATGATATATATTTTTTATTTTCAGCTTTTAGTTTCATTGCTTGTGTAAAGGTGACTGATCATAATCCACTCTCACACCAGAAACCTAACTAACACACCATACATTGGCTTGATGCTGTGGAATTCCAACACCATTACTATTATAAAGCAAATGACCCAGGTGTTCTCCTAGTGAGATTTCATGTTAACCCCCAACAACCCATCCCTACCCCACCAGTGAGATTTCATGCCAAGCCAGTTACTTTTTCTTCCTTTGACAACAAAATCACTTATTCGCAGCACTGTTGCCATAGCTTTGGTTTATCCCAAGGGGAAAATGAGAACAATGGCCATTTAAGTAGGTTTGTGATTCATAACCTTTGCATGTACTAAACTATAGCACAGTTATTTTTCAGGTTACTTTAGTTTCCTTAGGCTGTGTATACAGTGTAATTTTTATTTCAAGTAAAACTGTGCTGTTTAAATGTTACATGTCTCCCCTTCCCTTATCCCTTAACTTGTTTCCAATTTGCAAAAATATTTGAACAGTTTTGCACATGGTATTTACAGTGAGGCCTGAAGTCTTCTTGGAAGGTGTGCCAGTTGGTCTTAAAATTAGAACTGCCAACAACATCTATATTATGCATCCTTCAACCACAATCTTTTGTTTTACTGGTAATCAATCGATGCTTACTAGGGATGCATCAGAAAATATGAACTTTTTTTTCCCAGGAGCAGCTATAATCTGCTTATTTATCACAGCCAGGCTAAGAGGATGCAAACTTCTTTTCTTCAGGACAAAGTTTTCCCCACAAACTGGAGTTGTCCTCCCTGATTTCTCCTTGTCGAAACCGAAAACACCTACCCTTACCACCCCCTACCCCTACCACCAACAAGGTATCCAAGCTTATCCTCTCCCAATTTATTTGTGCTAACTCTAAAACGCTGTAGTAATGGATTACACGTGGTCATAACCTTCTGTTGAACATAGGTTATCTTTTGCAGCATTCCTTGTTAGCAAAGATTATGAAGCTCAAGAAATAGGTTTACTGAATCTGTTGGGAGATAGGCTACAGGATAGGTTGTCTTCAAGAAAATAAACAATGAAACCCAAATCCATATGACTAGTGGGTGCTCTGTCTCTGATTGACCCTACATACTCTTGCAGTGTCTTGTGAGGAATTCCAACTTGAATGATCTGTCAGGCGTGTGTTCAGCATGTCAGGGTAATGATGAAGCTCAAATGCATTCATGCTCACCTCTTTATAAGCTTTTGTACCAGTTGGATATCATGTTAAATGTGAGGCATTTGTCGTCAACCGCTTTGAGTCGTCACTAGACTGGAAAAGTGCGATGTTACAACAAGTCTATTTATCATGAAGGGATTAAGTTGAATGTTTAAATCCATGTTATGATCTGATCAAATGTTAAAAACCTGCCCGGAACTTAATTGCATAGTTTAATCTCTTATTAGGCAAAAGCCGTGCTCCCAGCCTCACTGGTCCAAATCTAACTTGGCAACAACATTAAAATGCTCGATACAACCAAAAGTGTCGCCCAACGATGTGGGTACGTGATGTCGAAGGTAAGTGTTAGCTACACATGTACTGGAGACCCAATCTGGTCACACACATGTGCCATGTTACTGATACCTGGCACAGATTTGAGGTCGGCTTGGAAAAGGTTAGGTTACAGGTTGAGGTTGGAGCAAACTGAGTATCTGGCAGTGACGAGACGTACACATGTCTGGCGTTGGTGATCCCTATGCCAAGTTCAGGCCCTTCTCGGCTTGTTTGCCGTTTTTCAGGGTCGCCACTGCAGATTCGACCGTTTCCATCGGTACCCTGTGAGGACACGGCACCAATTGGGCCTGTTGCTAACCCGGCCCTGGACCGATGCCGTGTGGTCTGTTCAATCCGCATAATGACTTATGACTGACAAAATCTTACGTCAGAGCCTCTTCCTGACAACTACGCGAGAAGTGACAGAAAATAACGCGATACCATGCACAGAGAGTTTCGTCCTTCGAAAAATTGATGTCCGCAAGAAACAAGCGCTCTGAGTTGTCTGTGCCCTGAAACGCAGCTAAAAACGGAATGCAAGTAAATTAAATTTAGTGAAATAAAGGTTGTGTGAGTAGCAAGGGTTGTCTCTTTGGCAGATAGATGTGCTTTTTCCTTGCCATATGTATGTTTGTACGCCTTTCTCCCGTTTTGTAAGTGGTGGAATTACAGTTATAAAAGAAGGTAAGGAAAGCCGCTTCATCTGGTCACAGTATTCTTACAATGAGATTTGCCATTTGCATCTAACCTATCCTATTGTATAGGGGGAGTGGGCAGCTGCAGTGCCCAGACAGCAGTTATGGGTTCAGTGTCTTGCTCAAGAACACTTCAGCATATATTCTGACAGAACAAGCTACCCTGTGACTCGACCTGCTCCAGAGCCATGCTGCCCAAATCAACTACAAAGCCAAGGTAACTTGTTGGACCATTATTAGCCCTACTCTTGAAATATGTAGCTATAATTTCTCACACTTTTACAATGGAAAATAGGTCAAACTCGAACTACAATAGTTTGAGTAACGTTAACAGATTGATGAAAATTGTTAGTTTTGAATTCAAGTATGAAAATATAACTGGATTAATGGATATCAAATTCCTAAATATTAATTTATTACACACCGAAATCTGTGCTAGGTAGCCCACATTAGCGAAACACTCGTATACTGTAGCTTTAGTAGCACACAAGTTAACCTGATAAGTTAAGATATTTCTTTCTAAGTCCCACATGGGGAAATTTGTATTACAGCACCAAAATGGGAAACACATTCAGAGAGGTGTAAAATCACCGGTGGTGAAAGGGGGTTAAGTCGATGTTAAGCGGACCTCTGTGTCATCCAGTCGGGTGTTTGAATCCCAGCTGTACAGTTTCCAACCACAGCCAGAGGTCCATAGTTAGTGGGTCATAATTGGCTAAGCCTCACATGGGTATAGGGGTTAGGTTGGATAAAGTATTGTGGGTTCACTAGTGTCCCCCTCTGGGTCGTCCAGGCCTCTTGGTTAAGTGAAGGGAAAGTACTCTGCTTCATTCTCCTCTGACGACCAAGCACTGTGCTTTCCCCACCAGACCATGATGTGTGGACCCACCCAGCCATAGGCAACTCGAGGAATTCAGTTTGGAAAAGGGGGCTAAAGAATAAAGACAAGATTTAACTCCAGTAGCAAATGAAGTTGTCACTCAGGGTAGCAAATCGGACATCAGGGGTGTCCACACCGTCACCCTGACCACCCCTTTACCTCCAACCCTGCATTTGTTCTTCATTGCCTTTTGAGGACTTAGTATTTTAAAATGCAATTAAAAAATGCTATTATTAATATGGTTCTGACTCGGCCACTGAGGGTGCAGGAAGCATCCATGGTGGCTAAGTTATGTCAAGAAGGGTTGCGACAGGTAAGCGTAGAACGAAGATAGTGCAGTCAGGGTGGGATGAGTGGAGAAGAGTTTCAGGGGTGGGTTGTGACAGAAGGGTACGAGCTAGAATGAAAGAGAAGGTTTATGGTAGTGAGACCAACTACGTCATATGTGTTGGAGACCGTAGCAATGACAAAAAGACAGGAGGTGGAGGAGTTGAAGATGCTGGGATTTACATTGGGAGTGATGAAGAAGGACAGGGTTAGAAACCAGTATATCAGAGGGACAGCTCTGGTTGGTTGGTTTGGACACAAAGCAAGAGAGGTCAGACTGAGATGGTCTGGACATGTGTGGAGGAGAGATGCTGGTATGCTGGGAGAAGGCTGATGAATATGGAGCTGCCAGGCTAGAGAAATGCACAGGCATATAAATAAGTGCTGAAATAAATGAACGCCAAACTCGAAATGCGTCGTCTATTGCGCATGCGCACCATAATCATCAACAAAGCAGGGCAGGAAAGGTGTCCGTTGAGGAGGACAGCTTTGTCCTAGTGTGCTGAACTCATATCCAGTCCAGGAGTGGGATTGGCCAGGGTTTTGGAAGGAATGTCAGGGTAAGCCAATCAGAGGCAGAGTAGGGCGGGGTCATGGCTTCGTCATCCTAACAAAACACGTCGTGTCTGGACAGATGTCGCAGGCTGTGAAGTGTCGGCACGACGAGTGTTGAATTTACAAGTGATTTGCTCTAAAACCTCATTTTACCTTACAGGTTTGTGAATATCTTCCGTTTTTGTGTTTAGTCTATCTGCTCGGTAGCCTGTGTTCAGTCAGACTTTGGATGCTTTCGCTCTTCAGGCTGCTAATTAACAATCAGTCCTGTTGCCGTGCGAATGCGTATTTCCGGATTGTGTATTTTGAAGTTTGAGTTGTCGCCCAAATTCAGAAATTGTACGTAATTCACCGTCCTTGTCCTCCACCGTTTGGAGTAGACGCGTCCTCTGTTCTTGGTATAGACTGTCCTTCACAACAAACAGCCACCATAGCTGGAGCATTGGCCAAGCGTCATGTTGCTGCTCCGATGTGTCGATGGGAGGACGCTGTACGACTCTGACGCCGTGGATACCTAGTTACCTCT
>OMLC01104031.1:0-12792 GCA_900302585.1 Regalecus glesne | reverse complement strand
AGGAAGAGAAGTCCCATATTAAACAGGCCCTGGTTAAGTGTGGTTACCCTAACTGGGCGTTTGTGAAAGCCAGGAAGGGTCCCAGACAGAGCTCCAGCCAAGTGGAGGGAGGGGAGGAGCCAAAGCATAGACCGGTGGTGATTCCGTATGTGGCGGGAGTGTCGGAACAGTTGAGACACGTATTTTCAAAAATCGCGTCTCAGTTGCTTTCAAACCCCTGAACACACTGCGGCAAAAGTTGGTCCACCCCAAGGACCGGGTCCCCCGGCACAAACCGAGTAACGTAGTGTACGCTGTTAAATGCCAGGAGGACTGCAGTGACTTGTACATCGGGGAGACCAAACAGATGCTGGCTAAGAGGATGGCGCAACACGGGGGAGCCAACACGTCGGGTCAGGACTCTGCGGTCTACACCCACCTACAGGCGAGTGGCCACTCATTCAAGGATGATGATGTTCACATCCTTGATAGGGAGGAACGCTGGTTTGAGAGGGGGGTGAAGGAGGCCATCTACGTGAAGAGGGAGCGACCGTCTTTGAATAGGGGCGGTGGCCTGAGAGTACATCTATCGGCGTCTTACAATTACGCGGTTGCAAATATTCCCCAATCCTTTATGAATGGTGCTCATGCCACTGAATGTGCAGTTGATCACCCAACTCTCATATGACCCATACTTGTACAAATATATACTGCATACTGATAAATCAAGTGTATTCACGATGCATAATTCCCAGCTATTTGAGAAAGTTGCAGTGTGAGAACACACAGGCTGAATGAAAGTCTAAACAACTATTGGTGTAATGTCAGCCAGCACTGAGACAGTCTGTTTGGCTGATAGGTACTTACACACTGAATAATGTCAGATAAAGCTAGCTGAGTCATCGATTACTCGAGAAATGTTTCATGAACCACCAGTCAGGTTAAATAGTAAATAACAACATCAACAACAAAAGTAATTGTTCCCTTATCAGTCCCACAAGGTGAAATTTACAATTCTCTGGATTTGACCCATCCGATTGTCTGGGACCAGTGAGCAGCCTGGGAAAGGAGGAGAAGGATACTAAAAGAAGAAGTAAAGAAGGGAGGAAGGAGGTCCTACCCTGATAAGCTGTTTCTGTGGTTTTCCTCTTCTGTTCCGCCTCCTCCTCATCCTGCTTTTTCTTTCTGGTAGGAGACAAAAACAACAACTTACTACCCTGGGAAAAAGGTAGCACAGTTCCAGAGACACACATTTGTGGCTGAACGGTTACTGATGGCAGTTCCCTGATACACTTGGACAAAAGTAATAGTCAAGGTACTTTTGGATAAAGCTTTTGCCACTGACTGTATCATACCTGCTCAGTTCCCAGCAGAAGACCACTGTCAAACTGAGCGGCTCCACAGTTAATTTGCATGCATGTGTGGGTGAAAGTATGAATAAGGGTATTGCTATTGATAAAGCGGATTGTATTGTACATGATTAAACAAAAGCAGTAATTAAAACAACATAAGTTGAAAAAGTTGAATAATTTCATCTGGACACTTATTGAAAGAAATAAAAGGTACATAGCCACACAAGTAAGATATATGAATAGGATGTCGATTATATCCTATTGTTTCTATGATTAGCCTATCCAGGGATACTTTCTAGTTATTAGTTCAGGCATGTGGATGACACTTGGATTAAAATTAGATCTCAGGAAGTACCACATTTTACTGACCACATTAACTCATTGAACACCCACATCAAGTTCACCAGGGAGGATGGGAACATGACAAGTTGGCCTTCTTAGAATGAAATTAAGATTGGTGATGGGGGACAGTTGATTGTTGATATTTACCATAAACGCACACATACTGATCAGTCCTTCAGGTTTGACTCCACCCACTAGAACAGAAAATGGGAGTCATCAGGACTCTGTACCACTGAGCTGACTATGTCCCCACTGACTCAGTGGCTCGGGAGGGGGAACAATCCCACATTAAACGGGCTCTGGTAAAGTGTGGTTATCCTAACTGGGCTTTTGTCAAAGCAAGGAAGATGTTCACCAAGTACTGAGTCATGTTTTGTCAGGGGGTGACATACTTATTTTCCTAAATACAACACTTTTTTAAAAATTACTGTGATCTTCAAGGATTTTTTAAAATATTCCGTCTCCACTGTTATGGTGAACCTACCATGAAAAGTAAAGGCCGAGCATTTATTTGGAAGAGGGCAAAGTCACAAAATTAGCAGGGGGTGAAATACTTATTTTCCCCACCCTCTGATGTATAAAAACCCAACCATATCCATCCATCCAGTGTCCTCCACTTATCTGAAGTCAGGTTGCAGGGAAACTGCAGCTTATTTCAGTTCTTATCAGGCAAAAGGCAGGGAAACATACTGGTAAGGTCATCAGTCCATTACATGGTAGAGCAGTTAGGGGAACAGTGTCTTGCTCAAGGACACTTCAACATACTTCTATGCAGGTGCGGGGATCGAACCTGCAACCTTCCGATTGCCATTACCGCTCTACCCACTGAGCCAAGCCGCCCCAGAGACAGGGCAGTATATTATAAATAGTAACTTCCTCCTGGTCTTTTTCAAATATATAGCATTGATTGGATTCTTTATTAAAGTTTTATGTGTATGAACAAAAATTATGTTCAAAATGAATAAAAGACATTTTGATTTGAATATCGCCTGCATAAGATATGGGAGGTTTCTTTCAATTAACATTGTATCCAGATGAACTGATTCTTTTTTTGTGAGTAACACTTAATCTCCTGCTTAATGGAAAACTGTGGCAAGCTACAAAATATTTACTATATAATGAAAAAGATGATCTAGTGTGACATCCTCCCACACAAAGACCAAGGATGAAACCATAAAATGGAGAGATAGGCAGATTAACACCGATACAGACAGAAAGAAAGAGGGGTATGGCTCATACTCCAAGATATCTGCCCAAAGATCCTTTAGCTGGAGGTCCATGTGACCCATCTGAATCAGATCCACCTCCTTCTTCAACTTTCTGTCAAGAGAGAAAGCACAGAGGAGTTAAAGGTGATGTGTCAATTTCATCCCCAAAATAATCTACCTCTGCTGTTGAGATGTTTTGTGTTCTGGTGTGTGTGGGCATACCTATACTTCTCTTGTGTGTCTCGCAGTAGTTTCTTAAGCTCCTCTATCCTCTCAGCAGTCAATCTTCGAACAATTACATCCTCAATCGTCTCTACCACCTCCCCCTTCTCGCCGCGCTTCCGCCTGGAACACAGAATGATTTACTCTTTTATCATTCTACAAAGTATTACATAGGATGATAAAGCATTAAGAAACTGCCAGTGGGCATGTGGTTGTACTGACTTAGGTGCTTCTGTGGCTTCCAGTAGCTCAGAGTATTGAGAGGCACAGTGCTGTAAAAGATGAGACATAGGGAGTAAGAACTAAATTGAAGTGAACTGAGTAGAAGTAAGTAAAAGTTTATTTATATAGCACGTTTACAACTACAGACAAATGTAAAGGTCTTTACATAGAGTGATGAAAGTAAGAGATAAAGATAAAAACATAAATTAAATGCAAATTAAACATGATGCAGAAAGAAACAGACCAAGCTAAAACCAACCACAAGTTGATGTAGAGGCTTCCCTAAAAGATGTTTTTAGAAGCCACTTAAAATAGTCCAAGGATCCCAAAAATCTAATTGATTGGGGAAGATTATTTCAGAGATGTGGGGCTAAAACTGCAACGCCACCCCTTGTTTATCAGTTGTAGTGGGGGAGGGATAAAAGACTGAGGTTTGAGGATCAGAATGATGGGGTAGGGAGATGAGTCAGGAGATCAGAAATATAACTGGAGGTGAGGTCAAGCAGTGCTTTTAATTTAATCAATAAGATCTTGTAGCTTATTCTGGATTTTACAGGAAGCCAATGGAGAGATACAGAACAGGGATGATCTGGACCTATGACTACCTCTAGTGAGTAATCCAGCAGCTACATTTTGAAGCAACTGTAAATGATTCCAGCGTTCCTCCCTATCAAGGATGTGAACATCCTCATCTTTGACAGTGTCCACTGGCCTGTAGATGGTGGAGACTGTAGAGTCCTGGCCTGACATGTTGGCTCTCCTGTGTTGTTGCATCCTCTTGGCCAGCGTCTGTTTGGTCTCCCTGGTGGACAAGTCATGCTGGCCAAGAGGATGGAACAACACAGGGGAGCCAACATTCATTCATTCATTTAGCATCTTAACTTTACTTTATTACATGTTTGTCTCGTGTTCTGCAATGGATTGGGGCCTCCAGTGGCGTAGGGGGTTAAGACATCTATGTTCAGTGCATCTCTGTGTCATGCAGCTGGATGTTGGAATCCCAGCTCTGCTGTTTCTAACCACGGCTGGAGGTCCATAGTTAGTGGACTAAGCTAAGCCTCATATGGGTATAGGGGTTTGGTTGGATAAAGGATTCTAGGTTCGCTAGTGTCCCCCTCCAGGTCGTCCAGGTTTTTTGGTTAAGTAAAGGGAAAGTACAATCGCTTTGTTCTCAGATGGCCAAGCACTGTGCTCTCCCTGTAAGACCTTGATATGTGAAATAGCGAGGGCTAGTTGTCATGTGATTTGTAGGAGTACCATGCTACAGCTTCTTCCTTCCTGTCAACGCTTTAGAAGGACATCTAAGCAACGGATCCAGCAATAGAAAACTTGGGGATTGGGGTGGGGGAAAGAGGAACACATTTTTATTTTTCAAGTTTCTGTAATGGAGTCTCTCAATGTAACAATTTCACATGATTGTACTTGTACAACCGGAGTGACAATAAACATTTTCAATCTTGGTTGAGTTAGCTAGAGAGGGAATGAAGAGGGGGAGCAGTAACACCAAAAACATGCTTTTCAAAGGATTTACATAACCACAACCAAAAGAGCTTATTCATCATAAAGTCATAACTGCACCAAACATTTATCCCAATCGGTAAAGTAGCTTGCAAAATTAGCTGTGGACTGATACAGACATGCAAATCCACTTACATGTGTGCTAAAACCATATTCCATCTAGGCTACAACCTGATGGAGATAATAAGCTTGACCAATACTCACATCAGCACAATTATCATCTTATAAAGGGGGAGGGGCAGACAGAGTAATATAGATGCTCACTGACCTTCTGTGAGAACCAATCAGGTGGACGTCCAGGCTCAGAAAACGGCTTGATGGCTCTGCTAACTGACACCCTGGAGGACAGAGAAAAAAAACTTTGTTTCCATTTTTCATGCATCACGATTAACCAAAAACATGGGGATCACCACAGATCTAGATACAGCATGGGGGATTAAGGCCAGATACCCTTCCTGATACCCCACCGTCGGATCGAACCCGCAATGCCTGTCTTGTCATTTCCTGATGCACACACTCAACCACCGAGTTTCCTCGGTCTCAGAATAAATACACACCATGATAATTATTATTCTCTAGTCTGCTTCACATATAAAAAACAGCTGAGGTTAAATCCATCATTTTTCTTGTAGGAATTAATTCAAATGTGGACAGCTGATGGGATTCAGTATAGCCAAATCAAAGTTGCAAACAGAACCCTGTTTATTAGAGCCATGGCAAGAAAAACAGTACTACATACCAAGCACTGCTTATGTATGAGATTACAGGGCCCAGTGAACACATGTTTTTTTCTGGTTATCTCCTTACCAATTTTGGTCACCACTCCTCATAACAGAGGAGGCCAAGCAGAGTTTCTCCCTTACGGACCAGGGCTCAGTTGGGCCCACACTGAGTATCTTGTGTTCTGAAGAGGGGGAAAGGATACAAGGAGACAGAGATAACATGGAATATTAGATTCAAAACAAAAATGAGCGTATGGTAAAAGTCCATTTAATTATCATTTGTCCAGTTACTGGAAAGTTCCAGCCATAATCCAAGCTTAAAAACATCATCTACCAGATTTGTTGTAGGCTTTTGGGTTGTGAACTTTTGTTCACCATTTATTTTATTTTGATACATCTGGCCACTGCACTGACAAATCAATTCAGTAGTGGTGATGTAAAGGAGTACATTTGCTGTTAAGTTTTGCATTCATGAGTAGACCAAACAAACAACAGTATATCGGAGTATATCGCAATCGGAGCCTATCTCAGTTCTAATTGGGTACACTCTGTACAGGTCACCAGTCCATTACAGGGCAGAGCAGTTGGGTAACACCTGGACACGCTTCTCTACAGGGGTGGGGATCAAACCTGAAACCTTCTGATTGACTGACGACCGCTCTACCCACTGAGCCATGCCGCCCCCTTCGGGGATCTGTTTTTCAGCAGTGTTTAAAATTTTCAGGGGCTGTAAAAAGCAGACTCTAAAAGATGCGGATGTAAAGATTGAGATTAGACTGTTTATAATAATAATAATGATAATAATAATATCATTTACAGGGACAGGGTATATCAATGAATATTTAGAACGTAAATACAGTAGATTATGGCACCAGGTTATTTTTTATCAGTTGTACCAAGCAATGTCTTCCTTAGAGACTTCGAGACGCTTTTTGAATGAACCAGGGATCGAACCACAGACCTTACGATTACTAAACGACCACCCTGCTTCCTGAACAAAGGTACCCCATAGGTAGGAGTAAATGCATACATTCGTTTCTTCAGAAAATAACAACACACGCAGCTATCATCAAATTCGGATATGTTAAATTCTTCACCAATGACATACGAAGTTAGGAGGAATTCCTCTGTAATCTTCTTCCATGACTGGGACAGCAGAGGTTTCACTGTTCAAATCGGCAACACACTGGAGTGTAGCCTTTGGTGTGACCAAACAATGCCAGTTGTTCGTATATTTGTCTTTGAGATAAAACGGGTAAATTGACAAACACCCATGGACAGCATTATTCTGACTGCATAAATTCCAAGTGAGCTCTTCCCTTACAACGGCAAATTCAAGAATGGAAGTAACAAACAAAAAAGTAGTTCTGCGAATATCAGGAGGCTAACTGACTGGCAACACAGAAACGTTTTCAACGTAGTTCTTATCCCAATGAAGGTGAGCATGTGCATTCTTTCTGACAGAATAGCTTTTTGATTCGAGTATTGAGCTGGTGGCACTTCGGATACGGCACTAATTACCATTAATATATATATATGTATATATATATATATATTTATAGTAATTCACCGCATTCTTGCAGCTAGCTAGTTTTGTAGTTAGGTTAGCTAGTTTCGTGGTGGGGACTTGAGACGCCCAACGACGTTGTGTTAACCATGAACCTCCTTCAGATAGAAAGTTAATATTTGCGTCACTGATGTTTATCTGGCGTTAACTTCAGCAGAATTATCAGAACAGATAGAAAAATAAGAAAACTCGACTTACTGCCGATACCGCTGGCCATTTTGTCTGGAGGCCGCAAGCCAACTTCCGCCGGAACTGTTTGCGCGGCGCACAACAGAGGATGAAGGTTCCGCTCAACACAACACAGATTCCGTCGAGGCTCCAAGGACGAGTATGTGTATATATATATATATATATACTAATCATAGTGTACATATGTGTATGTGTGTGTTTTGGGGGTCTTTGTTGGATGAGTGTAAGTTAGACATGGCTTGAGCAATATGAATCAATTAATAAATGAAGAGCTGAAAGGGAAAAATTCCACTCATCGATCACGATTAACTGTATCCAAGAGCACTATGGTGGTAATTGGTAATCAAAGACAATCTACCTGCTGAAAGTATTCCAAAGCATTCATCAAACTTTACATACTGGGTCTAGATGTATTCTCCAGCTATTTATAGGGCATTGCTAACTTTGTTATCCATCCTTGGACATTACGGTTGTATAGGCCCTACTGATGATGCTGATGGGCTCTGGAGCAGGACCACCGTGCTGATGTGGTGCGTTGTCATCCCACTCGCAGAGCCACTTTCGACCAAGTAGACGTGTCGAGGGGGCGGCACTAGATGCGATGGACGTCCAGGCTCGAGTTGACAGGGCAGCAGCTTGTGTGTTCCCAGAAGGCCGCCAGGTGTCAGTAGGACGCGGTCAAGTGTTTAATCCAATGACACATGTTCAAGAAGAAGAAAAAAACTTAAACCAAACTAACCAATCAGCATCAAGGGCTCCATATTGAATCTTTCTACTTTTGCTGAGTTCTAAATCTTCTTCGGCAACTTCCTACCACCATCTCTCTGCTGAACTGGTGGATGCACCGAAACGGCGGAGAAACAAACACACGGAGTAACCATGAGGTTAACGGAGCTTAAGAAACTCAAAGTTGTGGAGCTCCGGGCTCGACTCCGGGAGCTGGGACTGGACACGAAGGGACTCAAAGCTGAACTTGTCGAGCGGCTGTGGGCAGCGTTGGAGGAAGCAGGGCAGCCAGAGACACATCAGGAGAGACGAGCTGTGTCTGACGACGGAGACGCGTTTAAAACACGCAACGACCGCCCGTCCACTCCACCAACATTCATAGTCTCCTCGACTCTCCGGCGAGACATTTCGTTCACCTCTCCACCCGAGACACTGAGCCCACCTCCCCCGGCCAGAGAGTTCACTGATAGCGCCACGCAGACCGACCTGGACGCCGGTGTCGCCACTGATGTGTTGGCACTACGTGGAGATGGAGACGGTGTCGGCAGACGATGGGAACTACAAGGCGTTCTGCGTCCCGCCCCCTGCTCTGACGGCGGTCCTGCCCCGGGGCAGCAAAACCAGGGAACGCCGGTACACCTTCGGACCTCAGAGCCTCCCTGCCCCACACAGCCACCCCAGCGAGAGGGGCAAAAGTCTGCCTTGGGACTGGGAGTAGAAACAGACCCGTCAGAGGAGGAGCAGACATCCACCGTGGAGAAGGAGCCCTGCAGAGGCAGGGCCTTCTATGAGTTTAAAGAGGAGATCCGTTATAAAAGGTATTCCTGACAACCGGCATCCATTCACTACCTCTTCATGCATGCTCCGTACCCCAGACACGGTCACTAGACGTTGACTCTGCGTGTCTACAGTCACTCTGGCCTCTCTGAGAGTGCAGTGTCTTCTGCCTGCTCAGTGGTTAAGTAACGCTGCATATGGACGCCAGCTTGATTTGTCCTTAAACAAGTGTTAAAGTCTTCAGATTGGATCAAATCCTATCTCTTGACACCGGTAGACACATTAAGAGCTATCATGTGATCAGTGGGGTAAGAACGAGTAAGCCTACCCCTGCAGGTCCATGTAAGTGGACATGGGCCTAGATGTTGCATGGGAGATTAAGGCTGGATACCCTTCCTGACATCTGGCTTTTCATTTCCTGACTCATGTGCTCTACCACTGAGCTACCGTGTTCCTGATTGTTTCATTTCTGCCACTGGGGTGAGATGTGTAACAGAGGTGAAAGAGATGTTTAGGTCACATGTTTCCAGGGCCTGTGCTATTGATGATGAGTTCATAGACTGTTCAGTCAGCTGCAGCTCTTCACCATAAAAGCTATCTTTGGATTTATTCTTCATGTGCCTTTCAAAATGGGAACGTTTCCTTGATAGGACTGCAACGGACTTTGACCTCCCCCCTTCTTCTCTCCATCCAGGGCCAGATTACCACTGCCTCTGCAGGAGTGTGAGGAGGTAGAGGAGGGAGCTGGGGACGAAGTCAAACTAGATCGACGTGAGTTATCTGAACAAGGCTCATCTGCTTTCACCACTTTTAATCTTTTTTTAAATTTTACCCCTCCTTTTTCCCACCTGAATTCCCTAACTTGCCTACTGTTGGGTCAGTCTCTTTGATCCCCTCTAGAACATCAACAGGAAGGAGGAAGTGGTAGCATGTGTCTCCTCCAAGTCACATGACCACTAGCCCTCACTAGTCCACACATCATGGTCTGGTGGGGAAAGCACAGTGCTTGGCCGTCAGAGGAGAATGAAGCAGAGTACTTTCCCTTCACTTAACCAAGAGGCCTGGACCACCCAGAGGGGGACACTAGTGAACCCACAATACTTTATCCAACCTAACCCCTATACCCATGTGAGGCTTAGCCCATTATGACCTACTAACTATGGACCTCTGGCTGTGGTGGGATAAATCCACATTTTAAGTGTGTCAAAGATGTCTGGTCACTTTACATCCCTGTCTTTTTTTCTTTGCTACCATAGGTTTCTCTGATCTCCACTTTGAGGTGAGCCCTGATGGCCTCTGTGGCTGGCCACGGTTTTGGGCTCGATTCCCTCTGCTGTGGTCAGGATGCAGACTGACCCATGGTGTGCTGCGTGGCAGTGTGGGCTTTGAGGTGAGATTGGACCAGAAGCTGCTCCCTCCAGAGCTGGAAGGCCCTGCAGGCTCAGAGTCCTATGGCCTGAGAGTGGGCTGGTCGGTGGCTGATAGTTCTCTTCTGCTAGGTAAGGACTTGGAATGGAGGGATCAGCTGTGAATTAACCTCAGAAACAGAGTAAACTTTATTCTCAGAAGACTAGCCCTCAGTGCTGTTATGTTTTCATAATTATATTTGCTCATTTGTGTATAAAATTTGCAAATGCAATATTTCAATGTACACATTTCCCCACCTCTGTTATTTCTTGTGATTTAGTTGTTCTCTGAACAGTTGAACTCTGTGTTTTGTCTCAGGTGAAGAGGACTTGTCCTATGCTTATGATGGGCGAGGCAAGAAAGTTTCAGGTGGAAAGGAGGAGAACTTTGGAGAGCCTCTGGTAGAAAACGATATAATCGGGTGTTATGTGGTGAGTGACACCCATCTGTCCCCTTATCATTTATTCTTCTCTTAACATTTGTCATATTTTTCACAGGAGTCTGGTTTACAGTATAGTGAATAGAATTTTTTTTTTTCATGTTTGTCTTATACAAAAGCAAATTTACACTCCTGGCTTACTTGTTACATTACTCTCAAAATCAAATCCTTGGTTTAGCTCTTCAACACAAGTGAGAAATTGAAGTATTTCTCAGAGCACGTAGAAATTAATGTGCAAGAGATGGATATGTACAAATAACAGTTGCATTTTTTTAAATTTTATGGCTCAATAATCCAGGTAGTCAACAAAGTCAGAATAGTTACATCAGGTCATCTGGACGTAGGTTTAAAAAGAATATGAGTACGTTTCAACATTCATCTGAACGTCATCCTCAGCTCTCAGTCCAGTGTGTGACCCACCCAGCTCCTCTTTTTGCCCCAATCTTTGTGAGCACCCTCATTTATATCTCTGTTCCTTTCAAAGGGAGCTGGGTGAGTCACATAATGCACTAAGAGCTGAGGATGACTTTGAGATGAACATTGAAACATTAATATTTTTTAGACTCATGTCCAGATGACCTCATGCAACTATTTTGACTTAATTTTATAACAGTTGAAACTTTCATTTTCATTTGTTGGACAGTCTGCTACAGCAAGGAACGTTTCCAGGGTAGTAAGGTAAAATACAATAGCATTGTAAACATGCATCGAAGAGGGATTGTGCTGTCAGTAACAGAAGTCATAATGTAAAGGTATTGCAACATTAAAAGTGAAACATGCTGATGGCTCAGTAGGTGACAGCTACCATGATGAAACTGCAACATTTAGACCCCTATAAACTAAACTTGTGTAAATACCAATGACTTATCGGTTTCAGAGCCTTATGGCTGGGGGGTCGAGGCTGTATCCAAAGTTGTTGGTCCAACACTTGACACCCTGGCACCTCGCCAGACAGAAGTAGGAGCAGTAGTTTAAAAAGTGGGTTTCTTTCACTCTAACCATCTAATTGCATGTGTGTAATATTTATGTGTGGATGATTGCAGATGTTTTCCAGCAGTGGGACTGTTGAGATGTCCTTTCACAGGAACGGCCGTTCCATGGGGCTGGCATTTTGCCTGAGTACCTCAGTGCTTATGGGGCGTGCTCTCTACCCCCATGTCCTCTGTAAGAGCTGCTCTGTCAGATTCCACCTGTACCCCACTGACCCTCCCTGGTACCCCAGCCCTCCAGTATTCACTCCTCTTGCAACCCTGCCAGCAGGGGATAGGTTGCGTGTCCCAACAACTCTCACCTCCAAGAGACAGTGTGAGGTAGGAGAAAATATTTATGGAGTAGCATTCTTATCATGGGGAAAATTAGTATTTCACCCCCTGCTAATTTGGTGAGTTTGCCCCCTTACAAAAAATGAACGGTCTACACTTTTCATGGTAGGTTCATCTTAACAGTGAGACAGAACATTTTTGTAAATCCCAGTATATGATTTTTTCATATTTATTTGTATTTTATTAAGGAAAATAAGTATTTCATCCCTACAAAGCAGCAAGAATTCTGGCTCCCACAGACTGGTTATAAGACCAGGAGGGACACAGATTAGACATTTTACTTAATTACTTAATTACCTTTACTAGTACTTAATTAAGTACTTGTTACCTTTATAAAAGACACCTGTCCACAGAATCAATCAACTCATCAGATTCTAACACAATGGACAAGACCAAAGAATTGTCTCAGGACATCAGGGACAACATTGTAGCCCTGCACTAGACTGGAATGGGCTACAAGACCATTGGCCAGCAGCTTGGTGAGAAGGAGTCAACTGTTGGTGCCATAATTAGAAAATGGAAGAAACACCAATGGACCATCAGTCTCCCTCAGTCTGGGTCTCCACACAAGATCTGACCTGGTGGAGTGAACCTGACCATGAGAAAGGTGAGGGAACAACCCAGAACTACACGGAAGGATCTTGTTGATGATCTCAAGGCAGCTGGACCACAGTCACCAAGATGACCATTGGTAACACACTACACTGTAATGGACTGAAATCCTGTAGTGACCACAAGGTCCCCCTGGTTTAGAAGACACATGTCCAGGCCTGTCTGAGGTTTACCAATGACCACCTGGA